>KV908423.1:32500-52500 GCA_002005505.1 Botryococcus braunii
CGTGCTGAGGTGGACACCCCTCCATGCTGTCCCGGACTTCCTCAATCTCCCGCCCCCCCCCGCCCGGGCCGGGCGGGTGCACTCGCGCGCGCGCGACACACACACACACACACCCACACACACACACACACACACACAACACACACACACACACACACACAACACAAACACACACACACACGCGCGCGCGCGCGCACGTACACGCACAAAACGCCTACTCTCTCTCTCTCTCTCTCTCCTCTCCTCTCTCTCTCTCTCTCTCTCTCTCTTCTCTCTCTCCTCTCTCTCCTCTCTCTCTCTTCTCTCTCTCTCTCCCTCCCCCTCCCCCGCTCGCTCGCTCTCTCCCTCTCACCCTTCCTCTTGTCCCCATATATCTCTGACTCCCTCTCTTCTGTCTGAGTGTGATGTGTTTTGATTGTGTGTGTCTGTGTGTGTGTGTGTGCGTGTGTGTGTGTGTGTGTGTGTGTGTGTGTGTGTGTGTGCAGGAGGCTGGCAAAGGGGGTTGGTATATACTATATATTGTTTCGCGTCAAAAGTTGGTATACCCTAATACATTGTTTCGCGTCAAACGTTGGCTTCTAGGTTATGTATTCCACACTAGGAGTGATGCGAGTTAGGTTGCTCTGACACCCCACTTGCGGCGTGCTCGAGACCTAGAGCTGTTTTAGCACATTGCGGATTTGAACAAGCCAGCGCTGATGCAACATCTGTGTCCGTCATGTATGTATTCCGTATATGTTTGTATGTTTTCTGGATGAGAAATGAGAAACCCCTGTGCGTGCAATCTCAGGTGGATGTGTTGAAAGGGCTATCAGCAGAGGCCATGGCGGGTATCCAACAAGTGGTTATGGAGGTTCACCGTGTTGGGGACAACGTGGAAGTCGCTCTGGGCCTGCTGCATAGCGCAGGCTTCCTGAAGTGCATCGTGGATCAGGACGAGCACTTGGGCGGATCGACAATATTCAATATCTATGCAAGGCGTTGAGTCGCTTTTCAAGGGTCGACCGGTCATTCATTCTCGTGTTGTTGCTCGAATTAGCACCGTCGCAATTGTACAGCAAATCATTGGTCCCTTAGCTCCCCAGTGGGCGCTGAGAGGGGCACATTGAGTGTGGTGAAACAGCGATGAGTGTGTTGTGCTTCAAGTCAGAGACGGGCTGGGAACGTTGTTCCTTCGATAAGGTCTCATGGGTGGCTTGAACCAATGAAACCAACCAAGTAAAACTCTCGCCGGCAGACTTCTAGTGCAGGCTGTGGTACCCGCGGGTACCAAAAGTGTTTGATATGGTGCACCAATACATATATTGGTTCCCGGTATATGTATTGTATGTCACCGGTACATTGGTACACGGGCCACTCGTGCGGGTACCAATGGTGTTTCATATGGTGTTTGATATGGTGCACCACTACATATAATTGTGCACCGGTGTTGGTTTGCAGAGAACAGAGAATATGGCTTGAGAGAGCAGGTCAATTGTTCAGTAACCTTGCAGGAAACGTTTTCCGGTTCCGACATACGCGGCATGTGCCTGCGACCATTATTGTATGTTGTTTTAAGGACTGCCTTAAGGCAGCTTCAACCGTGTTTCTAGGACTGCCTTAACGCAGCTTCAAGCGTGCATAGATCTGGATTATAACGCTTCAAAAGCTAAAATGCCAGGACCAGAAGGATGTGCGGGTGCCTGTAGGATGGTGCCCTTGTTTTATCTTCGGCCGCGAGTTCTGAAACCCGTGCGATTGCGGTACATTTCTGCCGCCACTAGGAACAATGTGAACTGTTCACGACCCGGCACATGCGGAGAAAATCTTATGTAAGCACCACAAATACACTTTACTCTAAATACTCCCCGTGCCTCCCGTATATACATGAAGTTTCTTTCCCTCCACCCAGCATAACCAAGTCCTTGAGGAATTTCCGCCGCTACTGATGGAAGTGGCAGTGGCCATATCGACAGAACCCCCCTCCCCCCCCCCCCCCCCTCCGGGGGGGAGAACCCTAATCCCCACCTCGGCTAGGGGGCAGGTTTCCGCCATACCCCGGGGGGGGGGGGGGGGAGAGAGAGAGAGAGAGAGAGAGAGAGAGAGAGAGAGAGAGAGAGAGAGAGAGAGAAGAGAGAGAGAAAAAAAAGAGAGAGAGAGGAGAAAAAAACACAAAAAAAAAAAACAACAAAAAAAAAAAAAAAAAAAAAAACACAAAAAAAGAAAGAGAGGGGGGGGGGGGGGGGGGGGGGGGGGGGGGGGGGGGGGGGGGGGGGGGGGGAGAGAGAGAGAGAGGAGGAGAGGAGAGGAGGGAGAGAGAGAGAGAGAGAGAGAGAAAAAGAGAGAGAGAAGAGAGAGAGGAGAGAGAGAGAGCCCACACCACACACCACCACCCCCCGCGGGAAAAAACACACACACATCTACACACACACCTACACACACACACACACACACACACGCAGAAAGAGAGGGGGAGGGGGGAGGGAGGGAGGGGGGGAGAGAGAGAGGAGAGAGAGAGAGAGAGAGAGAGAGAGAGAGAGAGAGAGGAGAGGAGAGAGAGAGAGGAGAGAGAGAGAGAGAGAGAGAGAGAGAGAGGGGAGGTAGGGAGACACACACATCCACACACACACACACACACACCACACACCACACCATCTACACACCACACCTACACACACACCACACACCACACACACACACACACACACACCACACGCAGCAGAAAGAGAGGGAGGGGGGAGGGGGAGAGAGAGAGAGAGACAACAAAACAGAGAGAGAGAGAAGAGAGGGAGAGAGGAGAGAGAGGGGGGGGGGGGGGGGAGAGAGGAAGAAGAGAGAGAGAAGAGAAGAAGAGAGAGAGAAGAGAGAGAGAAGAGAAGAGAGAAGAAGAGAGAGAAAAGAAGAGAAGAGAGAGAGAAGAAGGGGGGGGCAAGACCACCAGCAAGACCCAACCCATAGACTACACTCAAACACAAATCAAAAGCAATATTAACCACACGAAACAAACAATGAAAAGCAGAAACCCAAAACCAATGAAACTAGACCGGCTGTACGAACTGAACAGCTGGCGACCGGCTGTCCAGGAATGCAGGTTCGTGTACGTTGCACCCAAAGTGTCTCCGCATTGCTGGCCCACACATCCGTGTGCCTGACATGTCCTTCATGTTGCGTTCTGGTGGACAGGACTCCAAACCCAACAGTCTGTTGTTCGGATGGGCGATTGTTTGCACACTGCTTAGGGCAGTTGAGTTGTTGTACATGTAAGCCCTACTCGCAGCATTGTCATATAGTGGTTTTCAAGCCTGCGGTCCCGTGTGGTGGTCTTGGCGATCATCGAACAGAATGGTCTAGCATTAGTATAACATAAGCATTTTGGGGAGTGGCAGCGTCCACTTCACGAAACGTTTTATAAGAGTATGGCCCACCTGCGCCGTTCCCATATCTATATGATAGAGTGTATAATGCTCGCCCCACGCTTACCGAATTTTTTAACCCACAAGTATACTTTATTTCTTGCTACCCTTCCATTGCCTATACTGTCTTGGCTGTTCCCCTATGACAACGCCTCAAATGATGTAATTTTACCTGCTTGCCTAAAATACCTGATCGTGACCCGCCGGTCATAAAACATGTGCCCCACACAACGCAAGGAGGACCTCACATTTTGCAAACGAGCTTACTTGCTTTTCCATATTTGCTTTGTCCTTCTGAGGTCCTGGTATCTTGGCAGCGGGTGTTCAATGCATCCCTTGTGTTTCCAATAAAAGTGTTAGTATGGATTCCCCCAGCGACCTTACCTGACTGTAGTTGTTTGCACTTCCTGCTCTGCTGATGCTAGGCTCATGGCCATGTTGGCAAACATATGCTGCTGCACATCATGCTTGCCCTGCACGCTGCTCCCCCACCCCTTCTCCTTCTCTCTCTCTCTCTCTCTCTCTCTCTCTCTCTCTCTCTCTCTCTCTCTCTCTCTCTCTCTCTCTCTCTCTCTCTCTCTCTCTCTCTCTCTCTCTCTCTCTCGCACGCACGCACGCTGGCACGCACGCGCCGCGCGCGCACACACACACACACACACACACACACACACACACACACAGAGAGAGAGAGAGAGAGAGAGAGAGAGAGAGAGAGAGAGAGAGAGAGAGAGAGAGAGAGAGAGGGAGGGAGAGAGAGAGAGAGAGAGAGGGAGGGAGAGAGAGAGAGAGAGAGAGTCGTGCTTGCTGCTTGCGTTGTATTCTCCCTCTCCCTCGTTCTTTCTGTCTCTCTACTTGTCTCTTTCTGTGTGTGTGTGTGTGTGTGTGTGTCGCGCGCGTGCGCGCGTGTGTGTCTGTGTGGTGTGTGTGTGTGTGTGTGTGTGTGTGTGTGCTGTGTGCTTGTGTGTGTGTGTGTGTGTGTGTGTGTGTGGTGTGTGTGTGTGTGTGTGCGCGCGCGCCCGCGCGCCGCGCGCGCCTGTGTGTGTGTGTGTGTGTGCTGTGTGCTTGCATGTGTTTCGCATGCTTGAACAGGTTTGCACATGCGGTACTTTGCCTTGGTGAGCTGGCATCCTGAGGAAAGGCGCGGCTTGGTGGTGAACAGAAACGGCCGCGCTTCATGTTGCCAGCCCAGATAGACCTTGACAAGAAGAAGGCAAAGGAGACCAAAATAAAGAAAGTCTCGTCCTTCAGCAGCAGCAGCGATAGAGAGGATGAGAGCAGCATCTCATCTTTTCAGCGAAATCTCATCATCCGCAATCTCGGATGACACCACCTCTAGTTTGGGTGAGTGTTTCTTTGCAATGCATTGCTCGTGCGCCAGGGGGAGCAGTGAGATCCTGGTCTGACTTTGGCTTGGGGTCATCTACGTTCTGGGCTGGAATGCACTTTGCCAGGTGCTGCTGTAGTCCCATTCAAATCAAGGGTTGACGAAAATAATAATGTCTTGTTGTTGTTGTTGTTGTTGTCGTCGTACGACGCGTCGTTGTTGTCGCCCTTGCTGTTGTTGTGGTTGTTTGTGGTTGTTGTTGTTGTTGTTTGTCAGGAAGTGTCAGTGGTTCCTGTATGCTGCCTTGGTGGTCTGGCTGCGAGTGCAGTCGGCTGCCTTTGTAGTCAGGTGGAAGCTCGACGGTTCCATGGAGCTTCCTTTCTGTTCCGCTCTACTCATGTGTGGTTTGGAGATCTGTCACAGCCTGGTGCCCCCTTGGAAGTGGGGGATCATTGTGTCTCAACGACTAATTGGGTTGGTTCTTTGGCTCGGATCGTTGCTATTTCTTTTTCTGGTTTTAGGTTCTTTGGTTAGGTTCATTTCATGGAAAACGGACGGGCGGGCGTGTGTATACTTCGAAGGTCACCTGTGCAGTTCGTGCATGCTCATTCGTCATGGGCCGAATGATGGCAGGGGTTACCCCTTTCTCACTGGTGGTTCCGTCGAGGACTTTGTTTCTGTGCTTGGTTGACCTTTATGTCCTTGGTTGTGCTTGGATAGTGGGAAGATGATGGGATCATGTCCTGGTGTGCCCCTCAGCTCCTATTGTGACGCACGCAGGACACTGTGAATCTGCTGGCAGCGGCCTGGTTTTCGGTCCATTTCGACTGTGCTGGCCGTGGGTTACATATGCTGGAAGCTGTCCGCATTTCTGGTTCTGTTGTGGCTCATTGTAGGCTCCTGTCTCGGAGAGAGCCAACCGGATGCAACGATTTCGGCTAGAACCCCACCCACATCACAGTTCCGGCTAGAACCTTCTATAGAACGAGTTAACTCCAGCTAGTTAACTCCACCCGAACCCAATTCCGGCTAGAACACCGCCAACTGCAATGTTGGGGAGAACACCACTCACACCATAGTTCCGGCTAGAACCACCAGCCAAACCAAAATTCCGGCCAGAACCCCGTCCACACTACAATTCCTGTGTAAGCGCCACCCACCTCCCCAGTATCAGCTGCAACCGCACCCACACCACATCCTCTGAGAAGATGCGGGGGAGTACAGTCCTTCACGAACCTCCAGAAGTAAAGAATCCTTTGGAGTGGCTAATCCGGGGATTGGCTTACAGGTTTGCTTACAGGCTCCGAGTCCTACTCCAGCGACGATCCCTCTACCTCGAGCGGGTTGTCGTCCTCCTCCGACGACTCTTTGTCCTCATCTTCCAGCAGCGACTCAGATGCTCCGCCACGCTCTAAGCCGTGAAGAGTGACGGGCACCGCAGCAGCTTTCTGATCGTGTGCGCGCTACTCATGGAGCGATGACTCATCTTCCAGCAGCTCCTCCAGCAGCAACTCAGATGCTCCGCCACGCTCTTAGCCGGGAAGAGTGACGGGCACCGCGGCAGCTCTCTGGCCGTGTGCGCACGACTTATGGAGCGATGACTTATCTTCCAGCAGCGACTCAGATGCTCCGCCACGCTCTTAGCCGGGAAGATTGACGAGCACCGCACACACACGCACACGCACACACACACACACACACACACACACACACACACACACACACACACACACACACACACACACACGTGCGCACACGCTCACACGTGCGCGCGCGCAGACCGGCATACACACTACACAACAGGGAGATTTTATCTTGGTTTCCCGTTCTGCTTCAGCCATACGGTGTCACAAACGTGAGAACGTACACTCGTCAGTTGAGTCAGTATCAACTTTTGGATTCCACCTCTTCGAAAGGGAAATCTGAAATATAAAACCTGCTGAAGCAAGCATCAACTAAATGAACATAAGTTGGCAGGCAAACACCCTGGGTTGAGCTTTCTTCAAACCTTCAGCACCATATCGTTTTCATGAAGCTGTTGAAGAAACTGATGCCTTAACGAGTTAGTTTCAACGATATCTGCATATCAGAATGAACGTGCATTATTGGCCGTCAACTAAAAGGTCTTGTCAGAAGTGAAAGTGCAAGGTAAGGTTCTTGGCTCGGTAACTGATCGAAGTACAATTAGCACAGGCCAGCAGTCTTTAACCGCCCTCGCAGTGACAGTTGTAACTGCACCGATGCACTTCAAATGAATTAGTATTTGTCCTACATGACTTGTCCGAACCTTTCTGTAAGCTGGAAGGCCTGTATTTCTGCCCGATATTGTTCTTCAATGGATTTGAGTTTGGCACTGTCCATTTTCAAACTTCTGCATATTAATGGATTTGAGTTTTGCACTGTCCATCTTCAAACTTCTGCATAAACAATATACTGCAGATTTCAAGCGTTAATCTTCAAGACTTTGATTAGGAGGCAACAAACGAGCCGGGGCTGTCTGTGCAGTTCAGATCTGTTTGAGAGACGGATAGCTTGCTTACAGGATGGATACCCTGCCGGACTGAGACAATTTACGAACTCGATATTTGAAGTGATCTATATGAACTCCGCTGCATTTATAGTTGATGTCTGCTGACCAAACTTGAATGAAACCAGACCGGCTCTGCGGACAACCAGCTGTACAGCAGTGCAGCTTCGTGTACGTCCAAACTCGCAAACTGCGCCTCCGCACTTCCGACGGTCCAACCCCTCCGTTTGCACTTTGGTGGACAGGGATCCCAACCCAATTAGTCTGTTCTTCGTCTGGGCGACTGTTTTCACAGTTCTAAGGGCAGTTGACTTGTTGTACTTTTTAATCCTAATCGCAGCACCGTCGTATCGTGGGTTTCAAGCCGGCGGTCCCGTGTGGTGGTCTTGGCGGGAGTGCTGTCCAGAGATCAGTCGCCAGAACCGTCTAGAATTACTCTAACATGAGCATTTTGGGGAGTGGCAGTGTCCACCTCACCAAACGTTTTAGAAGAGTATGGCCCGGTCCAGCAGTTGCCATATCTGTCTGATGTGCACATTTGTCCTTCGGAATTGTGCCTTCACAATAATAAGTACCATTATGCTAGCCTTCGTGGGTGCTCCACAGATCAGGAGGGGTGGCTCACGACCCCTGTTTGGTCCTGGGCCTTTGCGAGTGGGCGGTTACGAAATGCTGGTTTAACAAACTCTTGTGTTTCTTGTAGGCTGCAGTTCGGAAGTCAGGAGGTGCAGACGCAATCTGTCAAAAATGTTTGCAGGTGAGGGCGAGACGCTCGATCGTTCTTACTCTTTCTCTCTCTGTCTCTTTTGCTGTATGCTGCAAATGAACCAAAGATGTCTCTCCTGACTTAGCTCAACTACATGGTTGAGTATTTTGTCTTTCTGTCAATGTAATTTGCGCTGGTATGACGAACTTGTAGCCGTGGACCCAAGGCTGGGGATGTAACTGCGAGCTTCCTAGATGGATTGTGCCGAAACAAAGGAATCCCATTTGGTTAGGGGAAAGCTGCCCTCGTAGCATGATATAGAGTATGAGTCCCATACTAAAGAAGAATAACTCTATGGGGCCCTTTGCCCCACGGTGAGCACAAAAGGACTTAGCTGGTTGGGGCAATGACGCAGAAGGGGCATTGGACCTTTGAGTGCACAAATGATAGAGTGTATAATGCACGCCCCACGCGTACCGAACAGCTTTTTGACCCAAAGGTATTCCATTGCTACCTTTCCATTGCCTCTACTGCCTTGGCTGTTCCTCTATGACAACAGCCTCGATACATAACTTTATCTGCTTGCCTAACATGCCTGATCGTGACCTGCCGGTGACAAAACATGTGCCCTACACAAAGCACGGAGGACCTAACAAAGGACCCTCCTTGTTTTTCCAGCTTTGTTTTGTCCTTTCGAGGTCCTTGTACCTTGAAGAGCGGGACTTTGATGCATCCCTTGTGTTTCCCTGTACGAGTGGCAGTACAGGTAGATCCAGGGACATAAGCTGAGTGTAGTTGTTTGCAATTCCTGCTCTGCTGATGCTAGGGCCATGCCATGTTGTCAACATGCTGCTGCATTTCATGCTGGCCCTCCCAGCCGCCCCCCCTCCCCCCTCTGTCTGTCTCCCCCTCTCTCTCTCTCTCCTCTCCCCCCCTCTCCCTCCCTCCCTCTCTCTCTCTCTCTCTCTCTCTCTCTCTCTCTCTCTCTCTCTCTCTCTCTCTCTCTCTCTCTCTCTCTCTCTCTCTCTCTCTCTCTCTCTCTCTCTCTGTCACACACACACACACACACACACACACACACACACACAGACACACACACACACACACACACACACACACACACACACATACACACACATGCAGATTTAGAGACTCTTGCTTGCTGGTTGCTTTGTGTGTGGTCTTTTCTCTCCCCCCCCATCTCTCTCTCTCTCTCTCTCTCTCTCTCTCTCTCTCTCTCTCTCTCTCTCTCTCTCTCTCTCTCTCTCTGTGTGTGTGTGTGTGTGTGTGTGTGTGTGTGTGTGTGTGTGTGTGCGTGCGTGTGTGTGTGTGTGCGTGTGCGTGCGTGCGTGCGTGCGTGCGGGTGTGCTATGTGCATGCATGGTTGGCATGCCTGCACGGGTTTGCACATGCGGGAGTGTGCCTGAGAGAGCTGGCATCTTTAGTAATGCACTGTTGGGGGGTGGACAGAAACGGCCACGTTTCATGGCGCCTTCCGAGCTTCTGCCAGGTGATCAGGCGCCAGCGCAGATAGAGCCTGACAAAAAGAAGGCAAAGAAGACCAAAATCAAGGAATCCCCGTCCTCCAGCAGCAGCAGCAGCAGCGATAGCGAGGACGACAGCAGCACCTCCTCCTCCAGCGGAAGCTCATCTTCAAGCTCGGATGACACCTCCTCTAGTTCGGGTGAGTCTTTTCTTAGCTGTTCATTGCTCGTGCGAAGCTGGAGCAATGAGATCCTGGTCTGACTTTGGCTTGGGGTCATCTAGGCTTTGGGCTGTAACTGTACTTTGCCAGGTGCTGCTGTTGTTCCATTCAAGATCAAGATTTGACTAGTAGTATTGCTTCTTCTTGTTGTTATCGCCGTCTCTGTCGCCGACATTGTTGCTGCTGCCGGTGCTACTGCTGCTGTTGCTGCTGCTGCTGCTATGTTGTTGTTGTTGTTGTTGTTGTTGTTGTGGCCCCCCATCTCCAGCCCCTCAACTCCAGCTGCAACCCCACCCACACCAGATTCTTTGAGAAGGTGCAAGGAGTACAGTCCTTCACAACCCTCCAGAAGTAAGGAACTCTCCGGAGTGGTTTATCCGGGGGTTGGCTTACAGGCTCCGATACCTCGTCCAGCGATGATTCCTCCACCTCAAGCGGGTCGTCGTCCTCGTCGGACGACTCTTCGTCCTCATCTTCGTCTGGCTCCTCGAGCGATGACTCATCTTCTAGTAGCTCATCCAGCAGCGACTCAGATGCTCCGCCACGCACAAAGAAGCCGGGAAGAGTGAAGAGCACTGCGGTGCGCCCCCCAGCAGGCGAATCACGCAAGCCGCACTCTCGGGGCGGTCGCGCTGACCACGCCCTCGGCGTCGCCCAAGCGCACCCGAACGGGGCCTCCTTCAGTCACGGCCACAGCAGACCAGATGGGGAGCGCCGTCCCGCCGCCGCCGTGAAGGTACGGAGCGTGGTGGTGCGGCCTAATGAGGCCGCCGGCACAGAGCGGGGCCAGGCCGCAAAAAACGCCGTTAAGCATCGGGAGCCCATCATTTTCGATCCACGAGCTGTTGCAGCCGGTCCCGAGCCGCCCGGATCCCGCTTGCGGGGCTCTGGCCGGGGCCCCAGGCGGGATCAGGAGCGTGGCGCGGAGGCCGAGGACCGGAGCGCGGTGGAGGCTGACCGTTACCAGTCGGCAGGCGGCCGCGCTGGTGACAGAGGCAGGGAGAATACCGAGGGCAGGGATGACCGCGAAGAGCGGTACTCCCGTCGCAAGGAGGAGGGGGACCGATCCCGGCGGGGGTATGAGAATAGCCGGGAGGTCGAGGAGCGGGCACCCCGAGGCCGAGGTGACCCAGATCGATCGAGGGGGCCCAATGAGAGCCGCTACGAGCGGGGCGATCGTCGACGCCGTGGTGAGCCTGATGTGCATCGGGGGCGTGATGAGCGGGGTAGCGGTCATGAGCGTCGCGAGCGCCCGAGTGATGAGCTGGTGCGGGGTGACGAGCGGGCCCGGGGCGCCCGGCAAGAGGGCGAGCGGCGCCGACAGAGGGCCGAGGAGGGTTCCCCGGGAGCGCCGGAGCGGTCTCGGTCCCCGGGCCGGCATGATGCGAGAGGGGAGCGGGTGGATAGGGGTGTTGGGAAACGCCGTGCGGATGCGCCCGACCCAGCAAAGGTGGTGATTCGCCAGCGGCACGCCCACCATGGCCTTGGAACGGATGAGCTGGTCCCAGGTGCTGCCGAGGCTGAGCGCAGCCCCTCTTCTGCATCCCCATTGCCGTCAGACTCTGACCTCTCGGCAATGTGAACAGGGCTGGGCAATGGGAACGTATGCACACTTCACACTTTTGCTAATGTGAACGTGGCCTCACCACACGGTATGTTGCTGAAGATGGAGGGAGCTGTTGCACTGCGATGCAGGAGTCTGTTGGCTCTTGAGCAGTTGCGGCACCAGGTTCGTAATGAATTTTTCAATGGTGGGACAGCCCCAATGTGGACATGGCCACCCTGGCATGATTGAGTGTGTGGTCACCAGGTGTTTCTGAAGACTCAGGGGCCTGTGGCACTGCATTGCGGGGGCGCAGTGTTAATTTTTAGGCAATGTACTGTGGACAGGCCCCTGAATTGTAAAGGTGGATAGCCCCACTGCCTGGGATCTTTAGTTACTTTAGAGACCTCTATGTGATCCGGTTGGGGTGAGATGGGGTGGCGGCGTCCAAGTAACTGTAAAGGCCTGTGGGGTACATCACCAGCATTGAAATGAGGAGGTGTGTGCATGTGTGTGGTCTGCCCCTTGGATACCCCACAACGGCATTACTCATTGTGGATTGTGTGTGAATTGTTGGTTTCACTTATCGTGGATTCTTGGTTACAATACTCGGACATTGTGTGTGAATTGTTGGTTTCACTCTCATCGTGGATTATTGGTTGCAACACTCAGACTTTGGTGGTGGCGGTCGATGAGGTAGACCACAAAAGACATGGCCATGGAGAGCGTAAATGCAGAAGGACTTTAGAGGCTGTCAGAGGAAGAAGGCGTGTGAGGAACCCTTATCAAGTCGTTGGATTTTTTAGAAACCCTTTGGAGTGGATGCATTTCATAGCTTTGACTGGCAAGCACATCTAGTCATTATGTGTAACAATCATTTGTTCATTGTTAGCAAGCGCTAGAAGCTGAAGAAGAATGGTGTTGGGTCCTGTGCAGCATAAATTGGATCCAGCATCACCCTGCTTACTAGTGTTGGTGGCAACTGCACGCATGTTGATACGTCCTTGTTGATGCTCATGAGAAATTTACCTGAAAACGTGGGCTCTGCTTGTACGACTTGGACGCGATTTTTTACAACTCGCCCCCCCCCCCCCCCCAAACACCCCCAGGCGGATCGGGTTTTGCATATGAGTCTGTGTAGAGATACATGCTTAGAGCCCTGTAACGATGTTAATCCTTACTAGACTTCTGTCGCCCAAGAACGAAGCACGCGTGCACACACACACACACACACACACACACCACACACACACACACACACACACACACACACACACACACCAGAGCCCCCTCCCCCCCCCCCCCTCCCCCAAAACAACCCCCAGGGTGTAAAGTCATAGACAACGTGGAGCTATGACAAGCGAGGCCCATGAATACATGTTTAAGCTCATTGCCAAACACCCTCGTTCTCATGGTCTCATGACAGGGCATGACAAAGACAAAAGTGTGGGTGTTTATCCCATGGCATTTTGGGCAGTTCATGTACACTTTCTGACAGTCTTCTCAGAATCCAAGGACCCACAAGGCCGACCAGTCATCTTGTCTCCGCGAACTGGCACCATCAAAAGACGCCATTGGGGTCGCCCAAACCAACAAAATGTGCCAGCGTCCCTCTAACAAAAAGCAAAAAAATTTGAGACGCTATCAACACACGTCCTTTCTATACGGACAGTGCAGCCTACAAAAACTCTCTCATGCTCGGTTCAGCTAAAACCCTCGTCACGAGGTAGGGCAAAAAGGGGAGGATAAAACTCCCAAGAGACACCCACCGACCAGCCGCGACAGCTGGGCATGTAGCCAAAAACCATAGTGAGATCGAACACTGTCCACTTTGGAGCCGTAAAACCGCCTTGCCCCCAACCTCAACGGAGCCGCCAAGCGAGCAAATTAAAAAAAGCAGGACGTTCGGATTGGAAAAATCCCAGACATTCCGCTTCTTTCCTGATATGACGCACCGCCCCCTCTCTTGCGAGCTGGCTCGCTCGCCCACCAGCAAGGGACTTTCCCTGAAGCAAGGCCAGCGCTAGTTCACCATGCTTGAAGGCCCAAAATTGGAGGAGCACCTTCTACTGTGCCAGGCACAGCGACAGCAGACGCCACCCCCCCCCCTCCCCAAAACCAAAAAAAAACCGCCGCCCCGTTTTCCAGCACATGCATGGCATGACTGGCGAGCCCAATGCCGATACACCAGTGGGGTGTGCAAAGAACTCCTACCCTCCCTTGTGGCATGCCTAAAAAAAGGCCGTTGATCAGTCAAAAAGGGCCATTCCCTCACTAGTAAACACCCTGGTACTTTTGTGTCCTCTTTCAGAAAAGTTTTTCCCATCAAAGGGAAGGACGCCGCTGGTAACATGCTCGTGTGTCGAGAGTCCTTTTCCACCAAGCCCGTGACCAAGCATCACACTCCGAAAGGAAGGAAAAGGGGGGCTCAACCCCCCTTACAGGCGACCACCCGTAAGAATCTGCCATGGCGTGGCTCGCCGCTGGGTGAAAATGCCGAGCGGTGCGACCCGGGCCCTAGTACTTGTAGTCGCGCTCGTGCAGGGATTCCTTGCTGGACAGGTGGCGGTCCACCTCTGTTGGGGCATCCAAGCGCCCCGCAGTTGCTGCACCGTTGGCCTTGGCTCTCACCAAGAATGCTTTCTGGCCAGCAGGGAGGTTCTCGTCCTTGCCTCCCCAAGCCTTCAGTGCCGATGCTTGCAGTGCCCGCCCGAAAGAGAACGTTAGCCTCCATGGCCTGCAGGTTCACACACATCCAACCCCAGTTTCGATGCCCCCTTCTTCCACTTTGCACTATTCTTTTGTGAACGATACTTTTTTCCACCTCCTGGGTCGGCCATCTCATTCCCCCCCCCCCCCCCGAGTGGCGTGGGAAAATGCCCCTTAAACTCCCTGGAGTCCCCACACCCTTTCCCAGTCACACACCCCAAAACGGTGGGACCACATAAGCCCATGCGCGAGTCCTCCAACCTCATAGCTATGCTCAATGACAGCCAACCTCAACACTTTGTTCTCTTAGCGGAACAATTAGACGTTATTCTACTAGAATTTGTGTGTTGGAAGTCAACTCCATGGTTGAAGAGGGTTGGCATTCCATGCAACAGGCGCCAGTTCAATGCACTGGCGAAAATCTGCAATGGCCTCGACCAATGTTTTCCTTTATTTGCTTCGAAAAGAAAAATTTCTCGAGTCGAAGCAAATAAAAACTCCCATACAGAACAAAACCAAGGGGGGGGGGGGGCAACCAAAACCTTTCCTCCTTGCAAAGAAAATAGGCGCCCTGCACCAAATGATGTGTTCACCAATAGACCTGAAGTCGCACCTTTTGGTGTCGAGGCGATTCATGGCGTCCAGGTTGGTGGAGGCAGCCTCTTCAGACTGGCCGCCTGAGAGGAACACGATTCCGGGAACCGCCGCGGGCACGCTGCGCTGCAGAGCCCTCACTGTGAACTCTGCAATTTCCTGCGGCGTCGTCGGGCCCGCTTCGCTACCTGCTCACCCGCATGGAAAAAACTGTGGGTGCCTATCCCAGGGGTACCGGCATGAACACCATACGAGTGCCTATCCCAGGGGTACCGGCATAAACTCCATAAGAGTGCCTATCCCGGGGGTACCGGCATAAACACCATACGAGTGCCTATCCCAGGGGTACCGGCATAAACTCCATAAGAGTGCCTATCCTAGGGGTACCGGCATAAACACCATACGAGTGCCTATCCCAGGGGTACCGGCATAAACACCATACCAGTGTGTAAAACCATTCTCCGAGCTCGCCATTGGAAGGAAGGAAGGAAATATTACATCCAGGACCAGCATTGGTTCCCCCGGCCAGCAACCCCCCCTGAACTTGTTACACTTCATCATGAATAGGGTCGAAAGTAACCCCTTCGGTTACGAAAGTAACCGGAATCAAGTCCGAAGCGAACAGACTGACACTGGAGAAGGGGCCATTTCGCGTGCATGTCGCTGGGGTGGGGGGGGGGGGGGGCTGTGTGGATGCACACAGCCCTACCAATGACGTGTCATGCCAAATAAAGCGTAGAGTCGGGCTCAACCACCGCATTGGTAGGGCATTTACTTGCCATGGCTCAGCATTGGTAGGGCATCCACTTGCCATGACTCAGTACAGAGGAGTGGTGGGGACGGAAGGGCTGCACGAGAAGGCAAACGGGCGCACAGGGCTCGCACACACAACAGGCTCATGGGGACACGGGGAGGTGGGAGTGGGGGCCAGGGGACGCAGTTGTACGCAGAGGGTGGGCATACGTGCAAGGCAATAGTTGTTAATGGCATGAGGTGGGGCGTGGTGTGTGTGTGTGTGTGGGGGGGGGGGGGGGGTTTGGATGAGTGGATAGCAAAACATCCAAGGATACAGTTGACAAAGGCGCCGTAGCGCTCATGAATGTCGCCACAGACCCCATGTGTGCACAGCAGGCAAGCATGCCTGGCTGGTGAATGCCAAACAGAAGCGCATGGCACAACTCCTCCCGCAAGCATGCCAGCCAGCACATATGATTCAAAATAACACTAGATCTTTTAATGCCCCCCCCCCCCCAGCACGCGCACGCGCACACGCACGCACACACGCACACACACACACACACACACACACACACACACACCACACACACACACACACACACACACACACACACACTCTTTAACAAATGGAAATCGCCCCAGGGGAGCCCTATGGTAGCCCATGCTGCATATAAAGGATGTGCTGAAGGAGAGATGACCCCAAGAAGACACCTACGCGCACAGGAGGGATCTGAACCATCAATGGAAGTGGATTGGTGATCGGGGTTACCTGGAGTCACCATGTTGGGCTTCAGCAGAGTCCCTTCCAGCAACACCTTGTGGTCCATGAGTGCCTGTTCATAAAACAACATAGTAAAAGGGCATCCTCACTTTCACTACCGAGCTGCGCTACACCCTGCACGTTCGGAGGGCAAAAGAGGATATGTTTCCTCGTTTTCACTTTTCCCAGGTTGAGACCGTTTCACTAAGAATCTATTATGGATTGCGCGATTTCGAGCACGCTGAATTTGGTGCTCGCTCGAGCGTCCAGTGTTGGGTCACAGCATTGCGAACACTGCGAGCACTCGTTCCGAGCACAAGTGCGGATGCCCTCTTCAAAGCAGCACCTCCTGAGAAGACTTCCCCCCAAACACGTCTCCTCTCCTCGTCGGTCTAAAGCCCCCCCCCCCCTCCGGAGAACAAAAGACCCACATGTTCCAACCTCCCTCGCGTGCATCATGCCAAGAGGAAGGAAAGGAATCAAGCCAAAGAAAGAACGGGATTGCATGACAGAGCCACAGGCATTCAAGCCATTTAGGCTGGACCCAAAACCTCGATGGCTCCACCCTTTAGGAACTATAGCTCGGTAGACAAAACAAGTTTCTACCCTTATTTTCACGTCAAGGGTTCTAGTGGGCTGGGTGGGATTTGCTCTATTCTTTACCCTGTTTGTATACATTTATCCAAACCTTGTGGGCCACCCAGATACAAATTCAGACCTGGTTAGCTCACCCTCAGACTCGACCTCCTGAGAGAAGCTTCACCTGGCCGCCCCTGCCTAATCCGTCCACTGGGACATTTACAGGGGAACAGCCCAGCAAAGTCGTCCCACCCCCTCCCACCACTCCCCCCCCCCCCCCTCCCAATCTACCTCTGCACAGTTTCTTTATGTAGAGAATTCCCCCCGTGGCCCATTCCCTTTCAGGCACGGAATTCTGCAGGACTGATGTACAGCCTTAGCAGAGACCAGGCCCCTGGGTACCAGGGGATCCCCCAGCTGAGGTTATTTACCCACAACAACCACGGTCCAACAACAACAATCCATGCCATATATGCTGTTGTATGTTGTTGAAGATGTTCTTTGTCGTTACTTTCGTTTACAGGTGCGCGAAAGTGCATTCTGCATAAGCCAGCCAACTGCCCAACACTCAAAATTGCCCAAACGGCTGCAAAACGAAGTCCCAACACACTTTGTAGCAAGCGGCTTGCCAACGAAACGTTCCTCTTCCAAACCCTCTGTTCCCCTTTCCCCACTGTCACACTCCTTCGCATCCTCTTCCGCCCAGGATATCTGCTTTGCCACCTTCCTCTTCCCGCCCACCCCTGCCCTAACCTACCCTACAGCTGCGAACCCTACGCCGGAAACCCATCCAACCCTTCCCAACGCATCCCGCTTCTTTCCAGCACATCCCTCCCCCCCCCCAAACACACACACACACACACACACACACACACACACACATACACACACACACACACACACACACACACACACACACACACACACACACACACAATGCTTGGCATTGCCCTTCTGCTCGAAAGATCCGCCCTATCCTCAAGCAGGTGCCCCCCTCTCTGGCCCCCATAGACTGGTCAGAGATGCAGCTTCCTTCCTTTCTTCCTTCCTTTCTTTATTACTTGGATCTTTTGCGCAAGAAGGCTGCCAATCAGATCGAGCCACCATGAAGAGTCATATGTTACAATCATCCACTCATTCGTTGGCAAGAGAAAGTTCCGCATTCCAATCCCGCCTGGGGAGGCTTAAAATTTGTAACAATTTGGAAGCCAATTTGGGGAGGCTTACAATTTGTTAGTTACAAAATACTTACAGGATTAAGGTGTAGGGTTTCCGCTTTAGGGTTAAAAGGCAGAGCGCACCTTGTAGCAACCGTTCACGACCACTTCTGTAGCGGCAGCACACTGGTCAATGCTGTGGGGTCCGTCTGTCAGGATCTCAGGCTCCACGATAGGGACCAGTCCATTTTCCTGGCAGATGGAGGCGTACCGCGCCAGCCCGTACGCATTCTCATGTATTGCCTGAGCACCCCGGCTCATCTCAGCAATATCTTATGTAAACATGCACTACCTCATGTATACATGCACTGCCTTGTATCCCTCAGGCATGCTCCCTTATAAAGATACACTCTTTGGAAAATACAGCAATGGTCAGCCCTCTGCGCCCCTACAACCCCAGCCCCCTCCCCACCTTATGCAACCGTCATTAGACTGCTGGAAGGGGGAGGTGGAAGAGCTGCAGTTGCAAACTCAACATGTTTTGGGAAACAGCGCGACGCGCGTCTTACAGTCATTGCCTGCCACAAGCTCCAGGCAGCGCTTTTGAGCGGCTCCAACCAAAGGCAATCCGTCTCCAGTACTGATCGAATTAGATTTTCTGATGGAAAACAGTTTTTCAAATGAAGGGCCACGGGGTGATGAAGCACCTCAATGATGTCATGAAGGACCACGGGGAGATGGAGCATCTCACGATGGTTTCCTTGATGGCCCAAAGTTACAAGTTACAAGAAGGAGGACATGGAGCATCTCACAATGATTCCCTTGAAAGTCCGAAGTTACAAGGTATAAGCGCCCCCCCCGGGGGGGGGGGAGATGGAGCATCTTGCAATTGGTCCCTTGAACGCCAGAAGCCATAAGTTACAAGAGGTGTCTCACAAGGAATCCCACACATGCTTCCAAGCTGTGCCTTTAAGTGCCAACCAGCCAAGCTTTCAAGCTTCCTACCAGCCCATTGCAGAATGGCTCATTCCCATGAGACCCATGGCGGTAGACTAGGCAGGGAGGAATGGGAGGGCTCATGTAGAGAGTGCGACGGCCGCGGTGGGGGGAGACAAAGAAGGGGAGGGCTCATGTAGAGAGGGGGGGGGGGGGCGAAGAAGGGGAGGGCTCATGTAGAGAGGGGGGGGGGAGACGAAAAGGGGAGGGCTCATGTAGAGAGGGGGGGGGGGAGACGGAAAAGGAGAGGGCTCATGTAGAGAGGGGGGTGGGGGAGACGAAGAAGGGGAGGGGTCATGTAGGGAGAAGGGGTGGGGGGGGGGGGGGACCTGCCTACCAACAAAAAGCAAAATGGCTCATCCCCATGAGAACTGGAGGTAGAATAAGAAGAGGAAAGGAGAGTTCATATAGAAGGGGGGGGGGGACAAATCATTCAAGGCTGCCAGCCGGAACGGGGCCTTGAACATTTGGACATTTGGAGGCATGTTAGGCTGGACATTTGGACATTCAAGGCTGAACAATTGGACTTTTGGACATTGGGAGGCATTCAAGGCTGACCAGCGGGGACGGGGCCTTGTCGCTGATTTTGAGCACAGCCCTCCACTTGGCAAATCGCACGCCGTCTGCGTAGTACTTGGCGCAGCGTTTGCCCAGATCATCCAGCCCCTGTGTTGTTGTCTCGCCATCGGTCCCTGGCAACTCCATCACACCTTTGTCCACCTCCACCACCCCAAACACACCCACCTTTGGCATGAACACACACTGGCACGTACGCAAACACGAACAAACACGGACACATGCACACCCACACACGCAAACACACACACACACACACACACACACACACACACCACACACACACACACACACACACACACACACACACGCACACGCACACACACACGTACGCACGCACGCACGTACGCACGCGCGCACGGACGCACACGCACACGCACACGCACACACGCGCGCGCATGCATGCACGCTCACACCCCATTCCCAAGTCTGACGGTCACCGTGTATGCACTCCCAATGCGGAGTTTGTCCACGTTGATCCCGCAGGAAGCCTTTGCTGACATGGAATCAATACTAGCCTCCGCGAATTAAATGTCAGCAACACTGCTCTAACTCCAAACTTGATTCTTATACCCACGGTGTTGCTTGTACCCCATGGAAACACACAGTGCACAACCATGCCTTCCACTGTGTGTGGAGCACCACGGGAGCATGTGCTTTGAGAAAGATAGGGATCATGAGAGGATAAGAGAAA
>KV908423.1:57500-77500 GCA_002005505.1 Botryococcus braunii
TAGGGTAGGAATAGGTTGCAAACCAGCGGGCACACGTGAGGCCACGCGGTGTTTGTAGTTACTGAGGCTTGAGCCCGCGCTTGTAAGCCAGCCTCCCGTGATTTTTGCAATGTCCGACCCTAAGCGCCGAGTACCTCCTCTTAAGAAAGCCCCAGGGCTATTTGATAGGGGAGAAACAATTGGCGATAGATCTGGAGCTTCTTCTGCTGGACCGCCATTGGTGGGGTCCGGGGACTCTTATACGGGAACCGCTCGATCAACCGACGACTATGGTACTAGACCAATGATGGCTCCAGGAGATCCTAGATCCGATGGCAGCCCTCAAAGTGATTGGTGCGTCCTTATACTTTTTGCACTAACGCAAGATGGGGGGAGCTACCTGGCTGGGTACACACGTCCCCCTCGGGTAGCCCTCGGCCGGATCTTACTAGCCGTGTGGATTTCAGCTTCTCCAGTTGAACTGAATGTCCAACAGGTTTAGTTCTAAGTAGGCTATGCGTGACGGTTGTCAGATGGTTGGCCACGCTGGGGGCTCGTCACGGAATAACTGCCATCGGTGAAGGTTAGAGTTGGATATATAACCCTTCTGGTACCTAGCGAATGTGAACATTTGGTGGGTAGCTATGGTCGCTAATGTGTGTGTTTTCCGATCTCAATTAATCGTAAAGGCAGTGCACGTTCCCTGAGCAGTGCGCTGGGGTAAAGTGGCCTGGGGACAGCCTTGCAATTTGAATACTACAAGGTGGGCATCTGTTTTCATTAAGTCTTGTGTTATGATCTGTTGAAGAATGACGGCTAACATTTTGATGTAAAGGAAAAGCGGCCTTCTCTGGGCCTGTAGTCCCAGATCTGGTCTAAGCCATGAGGTGGACCGCAGGGCAAATTGCTTGCTTTAAATGTGTGAATCTGAGATTATTGGGCTAGGGATTGAATCATAGGCAGGACCTGCGGTAGGTGATGCTACTTTTTTGGGTCACTGGGAAGCCTCAAGTTAAAGTCTCGAAGAATAGACAGAACGTCCTCTCGCTGTCATGACTGAATTGTCAGGCAACATTTTGAAGTCTGCATTCTTTAAGATTGGAAATTTGAAGAAGCAGTGATCATAATTAGCAAGATTCGTAACCCTAGCTTGGGGTGGTTCCTGGTAATCTGGGAAGTTGGGGCCAGAAGCATTTTGTTTCCCAAGCAGGTCAAGTAAGAATGTACAGTGGATCTCCGTCAGGGATCAGGTGTTTTGGCTCAAGCTGCCGATGACTTAAAATATTGAGCGAGGGCTGTGTTCGTCTGCACCACGCTTGATGGACTGGCTACCGTGTTTTCTTATCATATCCCACCCCTTGTCTTTCTTTTTTCTATCATTTCTTCTGGATTTGCATATTTCGTCTTCTTTCGCAATGCCTCCCTACCTGCTTTCAGTGTTGGAGGGCTTTTGCAGGGGGAACCCAATGGAGTCGGACAGATTCACAGCCGCGTCCAGCACAACAGAGATGATGGATGCGGCATCCACTGCGGCTGGAGATGTGGAGCAGGCCAACCCTGCATATCTTTACAAGGGGCCGCTGACCCCTCGAAGCTTGAATGGGGGTGCAGTGCCTGCGAGCGCCCCGACCAAAAGCGTTTTTGGGGTAGCAGGATTGACCGGAGCAATGCAGGTGTGTTGCCCCTTTGCGCGGGAAAGCCTAGCCGCCCAAAGGATGCATCAGACTGGGAACTGGGTTGCATTAGAAAAAGTGTAAAGCGTGCATGACCCGGCACACGCAACAGCATTCCTGACCCCTTGGGAGTGACAGTTGAGGGGGGCTGGGAGGGATTGTTTCTGTCGCCCGCTCCACTCCGGTACCCCCCCCCCCCGGCGGGTCCGAAAGAAGATGCTTTAAACGAACCAAGCCATAAAACACAGAAACGCTTGGGGCCTCCCTTGAAGCTCTTTCGCTCACAAGTTTTTGTGGAGGTCACACAGCAATCGTTTTCACCACAAATCAGGGCGGTGGTCGTGCTATGAGAGGTAGCATTGGGAAGGAGAGGGGACCTGATTTGGGACAAGTGGGTTGGGATTCCATGTTGGTGGGAGACTGCTAAGAAAGCTCCTCCACCCTAAGTATGGCAGCAGGAACAGAGTAAATTCCACTGAGCAAGCTGCCCTGGGCTGGACCATGTTTTGTATGCGAAACAAGAAAGGGAGGACGGAGGAAAATCCTTTTGGAGTATTTTAGCGGGGGATTATAGCCTCTGGCAGGTGTCCTGCAATAGAAGCGTTTGGATGTAGCAGATGATTCATAGACTGCTGAGTTGATGTAGCGATTGCAAAGTGACGTAAACCAGTTGCAATGTGAACAGCAAGGTGGGGTGTACAAAAGATTTTTGTGCTCCTGCACGTGACTGATGTCAACCCCATTGTGCCTAGGCTGCACAAGCAAAGACCTGAAAGGTCGGAAAACAGAGGATACGGTTAGAAAGGTTTATGTACTTTGAAACACGCACTAAACTCTCCCCGGGTTGTGAAGCTTCAATTATGTATGGGTTCAAAGCAGACAATGAATGTTTGAGAGTAGTTTCGCTAGTCTCCAGCATATGGGCAGTTGTGCCGGTTGTGGAGGGCGGGAAACAGCATTACTCACAGGCACAAGCGCCAGCAGTACATTCATCCGGGGTTTGGATCGAGCGAGGCAAAGGAGAGACAGGGGGCATTCCTCACTTCCCCAATTCTTCCCCCGGTCCCCACCCCCTGGCCCCATTCAGGAAGGTATAACGAAATTAAGGATGCAGGGGTCGGAAATATTCATTGTTCAGATACACATATGCGCACCAGACCAAAAAAGGGGAGGGGCTGAGGGTCAATGGGGAAAGGAGAATGCGCAAGCGAAGGTTGCTTTGATAGGCTTGGTATGGAGTGGCTTGTTTAACCAGACGTGGGCGCCTGGCTCCAAGGACGCATGGTGCAGGTCGACGTCATAAGGCGATGAAGTCGGGACGAGAATGTAAGACTCTGAGAAGTGCGGAGAAGGAGCATTGTGGCATGTGGTGCAGAAGTAGGATGTTGGAATTAACATGCTACTTTGGCACCACATGTCACAATGCTCCTTCTCCGCGCTTCGAGTGGTACAGGCCATGACCAAAGTAACTGCTGAAGTCCGCAAGTTCCCCCTTTCCTTTGCAACAAAGCTATAAAGGTTTGAAGCGCCCTCTAACATCGAACATGGAAGGGACTTCTTCTCTGCTGCACTGCCTGCTTGAAGAATGCGCGACTCAAGAGTTGGGGTGGTCGGTGTAGGCTCTCCGGAAGAATGGAGTGCGAGGATCAGGAGATAATGCTGACTCAAGCAGCAGCTCAGGCGACTCAGATGGAGAAGCAGGGGCAATAAAAGGGCCAAAGCCCCGCCGTCGCAGGTGGTTGCTGTGGGGAGGACTTGGGGCTCTACTTCTAGCCGTCTTGATTGCGATCATTGTGGGAGTCTCACTGTCCAAGCGTGGCCCGGCATATGCTTGCGATGCACATGTCAGGATCCGCCCAGGCTCTGAAACAGGTGTGGATGGTGCAAAAGGCCTTCGCAGTCGCTCCAGCTCCTCATTTGTATGATTGAACTTAGCATCTCTGTAAGTGCTTCTGATTCCATGACCTCAGGTCTGGCATGCTTAGCATAGAGCTGTCAAGAACCACCAGCTCCCCTTAAGAATGTGGCTTCACAAAAGCAACATTATTTAACATTGTGTATCTTAAATCCACAGCTGCTTTTTTGAATTTCTTAAACTCAAGATTTCTGGGGCTCCAATAAGCACTTCCATGTTGAGTGATGTCGGAATATCTTGAAAATTTTGCATTGTCTGGTGTGAAGGGTCTAGCATCACCAAGAGGTGAAGTGGCCTGTGAACCCCTGAACGAAGGTACTGACCATGAAAGAGCTGCTGGGTTGGCACATGCAGGTGTCGGGACAAAGAATGCCACGGTTAGTGTGACGGTCTACAACACTGGAATGAAGCCATTTAAGACTCCATGGGTGATAACTATGTCAGGCGGTAACTTCCGGACTGTGTGGAAGGTGCTGTTCCTTCCATTTGTTAGTGTACTTTTCTATCTTGACACGGTGCCTGCATATTAGAGAAAAAAGAAAAACAAGAAAAGATAAGGCTATTCGCGAACTTGCCCAGCCTCTTCTGTGCATACGCACCACAAGATGCTGGGAGAGGTTTCATTGTGCACCCCGTCGCGCCTGAGGATCTTTGTCACTGGAATAGTTCGATAAGTCTGTTGCAGAGATGCTGTAATGAGAGAGAATTGTGTGGCAATGTATGTAACGAGTTTTTTGTATTCCAGGGACAATTATTGCTCTAGTTTGTTAATCATTAACCATTGCTCTCTCAAACGGGACGTCATGTGGCGCAGACCTGGAATATGAATGTTACAAAATCAACGGAGCATGGGACTGTGGAAGGGAATGTCAACAACTCTTGGCAGACATTGCAACCGAAAGGATTACCATTTGGTTTGGGGATGACCGTTGAGGTACGCCCTTGAGGTGCTGGTGAATGCCCGTCCCTCACAAGGAGCAGTACAATGCGCGGGTTCTCCCATCCTTATCACCCCTTTTGGCCTGCCTACATGTTATGATCTCGCTCTGTCATTTCCCTGGTCTGATGTTACGTAAGATCAACCACAACTGTGAAGTTAAGAATCATGACTAAGTAAAACCTGCTCAACTGTAGAAGTTAAATTCTCTGCAGCAAATGTGTAACCCCTCTTTATATAATGCATTCATGTAGGAAGGGGAGAAATGTGTGGGGAACAGTGAGGAGTGAGCATGCACACACACACACACACACACACACACAGAGAGACACGCACGAATGCACACACACACACACACACACACACACACACCCACACACACACACACACACACACCCACACACACACACACACACATGTGCGCCCACCCGCGCGGATACTGACGCACCCCATCATCACCATCCTCAGGATACTACATCACTGTCATTCCAATCTTGCATGAAGCATTCTGTTATCATCAGGTGTGTGTCATGATCGCGCTATGCGTCCCGCTACGCAAGTACTGATGATGTTGTCTGGGGGGCAGGTTACCAATGGAAATGGCCTACCAGGCGTGGTAATGATAAACAACGTGAACTGTGAAATCCACACCACGCCGGGGGACAGATTCAAGGGCCTCCCCTTGTCTGCCCTCCGGACGCAGAATGGCCGTCTTGTGGACGAGAAGGGCAAAGAGGTTTTTCTCCATGGCATAAACTATATCGGCTTCGAATATGCGAAGACCTTCTTTGACGGTCTCACCGGGGGTGAGGCACTTCTCTGTGGCCTGCCCTCCCCCCCCCCCCTTTTTGCATTTAGGGGTTCCTCAGCCCTCTGTTATGACTGCCTGACCGGAAGGCACGATCCCTCCGCACATGCCTTCGCTTCCTCACCGCCTGCCTGCCTGCCTGCAACTACTGAGGCAAAGCTTTGCAAGCACTGGCTGGTAAACTCTGCTGTAAGGACCTGGTATCAGCTTGAAAGCATGTGTGAAGATGGTTTCATTTGGATATATGCTGCCCTGGCTCTGCCAGTTGTAAATTCATGTTCAGGAGAGAGGGGGAGGGCAGCTCATGCACCTGCCAGAACCAGGATGCCTAGCTCCCCCGCTGTAATTATTGTGGGTAGGCTACAGGATGGGACTGGACGCACTCTGTTCTGTCTCGGCAGCATTAGAGCAGCATGGTACTTTAAATTTGCAGGATTAATAGAACTGATCACTTCGCCCCACTACCATACAGAGTGGCATGGTTCTGGGTGTGGCCCTGAAAGAGAGGCTGTGGGATCCTGCAGGTAGAGACAGTTTGGCGCAAGACTTTGCGGATG
The DNA here is from genome assembly GCA_002005505.1 of Botryococcus braunii. NCBI lineage: Eukaryota > Viridiplantae > Chlorophyta > Trebouxiophyceae > Botryococcus > Botryococcus braunii. The sequence continues at coordinate 63,370 of KV908423.1, forward strand.
TTGTGTACCGCTTTAAGCTTCTGGGCTTCAATGCTGTCCGCATTCCCTTCAGCTTCAACTACATATGGAGACTGTCCCCCGACCAAGCCGGCGGCGCACAGAAGCAGCCTTGTGTGCGCCTCTCCGAGGAAGAGGTGAGGGCCCCGCCTCTGTGTAGCAATCAGTTAGGGCGCTTCGTTTAGGAATCAGTTAGCGCAAGCACCTCATGGTACCAGGGCAATTGCATCACAAAGAGTAGCAAATAACTGGTAAAAGTATAGGTCTTCGGGTCTGGAAGAAGCTGCAGATACAATGTTTGTTACAATGTTTGGAGCATCACCAACAGTCGCCCTATGTTCGGAGTGTCTGAGAGACCGACTATGTTTGGCATGCCGGGCGACGGCTGTGGAAGGAAAACAGAGGGGCCATTGTTGGCCTGCCTCCTATGAAGCCCAACCCAACCTTAAGCAAGACCAGCCCATTATAGAAGGGAAAACACAAAAGAAAGAGAATCAAAGACAATTGAACTTGCTTTTCTTTGTATTAGAACTTCAGGTCATGGCCAGGTTGTGAGGAAAGGGTGAGGCAAGGGTCTGGAAGGTCTCACTCCCTCAAGGTGTCCCTGTGTAGCCCCATAAATTCTTGGGAAGCCTCACATACCATGTTTAAGACTGCTTGGATACCTTCCCAGAATGTCAGCGGCTATCTGTCCTGTTCACCTCCCTCCCCCCCCCCTTTTTCCTTCCAACACAATGCATGGAATTAGAAGGGAGGACCCCCTGCAATCTGGGGCTTCAAGCTTCTGGTCACCCACCGCTCTTTGCATGCAGGTGGCGGAGGCCACAGTGTCCCCAACGACCAACCTGGATCTGCTGGACAAGGTGAGTCGGCCATCGCTGTCGGTCCCGCCGTCACGACGGAAGGGCTGGTGCAACGACTATGTCCCTGATGAGTCCACCATCCACCGCTTCTTGTGGGCTGTCAACTTCCTGACGCAGAACGGCTTTTATGTAGTTCTCGACTACCAGTACAACTATGACCGCAGTGTTACCGACGACACGGGCCTTTGGGTGGCGCAGGTATGACTGCCTCCTGTGCATCTCCTGAGTAAACCACATGCTGATGTGTTGCGGGCACTCATGTACCCTTGCTCCCTGTTTGCTACGGACACTTCTGCCGATGAATGTGTGTGTGGAAGGGGGGGGCGGAGGGAGGGGGGAGAGGGAGAGAGAGAGAGAGAGAGAGAGAGAGAGAGAGAGAGAGAGAGAGAGAGAGAGAGAGAGAGAGAGAGAGAGAGAGAGAGAGAGAGAGAGAGAGAGGGAGGGAGGGAGGGAGGGAGGGAGAGAGGGGGGGGGAGAGGGGAGAGAGAGGGGGGGGGAGAGGGGGGGAGGAGGGAGAGAAGGGGGCGAGAGGGGTGGTTTTTGCTCGGCCAGTGGACGTGGCGCGCGTATTTCTAACAATGAGTTTATGAGGCATGCAGTGGGTACACCTGGTGACTCGCCTGGCGCTGGAGTACCCAGACGCCACCTCCCGAGTGCTGCTGGACACCTTGAACGAACCAGACGTGTATGGGCTGGGCTGGCAGGCAATTAATGCCAGTATGCCTGCTGCAGGAGACCTCTATCTGGAGGTTATGGATGCTCTGTACCCCATCAATAAAAGTACGCCTCTCCAGAAGAAAAAGAGTCAATTGAGCATGCACATGTTTTGCCACATCTGATGCGCCAATTGAACTGTGATCTGGGTCCAATTGAACAATGTTATTGGGTACTGTTGGCATATCAGAGACAAATAAGGGTTGTTCCAGGAAATTAGACCTTCCCTGTAACATGTAAGCATTACGAGACAGGCTGTACCTACTAAGCAAATGGTGGGTTGCTTCCTGTGTTCAGACCGTGGAACAAAGGTTACCTATGTTGAGCTGACAAAACTTGGTGGTTTCTGCTGTTCAAGCAAACTTATACTGACATTGACAGAAACTTAATTTCAAACCGAGTAGACCTTTATCTGCTTCGTCCTGATTATTGCTTTTGCAATTTCATTGGCATGTTTGAGAGAACTTTTCGGATCGTAAAGCACTGAGAGGGCCTTTCAGGTTTGTTGTGCAAGAGACCGCAATGAAAATCTGATGTAAGCCAAATCTGGCGGCATCCATTCCAACAGAGAGCGCTTGTCTCCGGAGGTCTGTACGGATGCCTTACTTTGATAATGCGTTGAAGAGCCTGGATGGTGGATGCAGACATCCACTTCATCGTGCAAGGTTGTGGGCAAAACGGCGTGTCCCGCAACTGGGGAGATGGTTTTGCAACAAATGCAAGCGTGATCGAGGAGTACGGTGTTTCGGACCCCAACCCCTTCTTCAAGGAGCTGCTCCAGCGTCCCTACTTGGACAACATCATCCTGGGACCCCATGTTTACCCTCCATCTGTATACGACACCCTCAACAACATGACGGATGGTGCAAACGTAAGGAACCCAGCCCCAAGTCCATGTCCAACCCGAGCATCACATTCCTCTTGATTCAGAGCTTGATTTACGAAGCCACAAGAGATATTTCCGACTGGAGAAAATGCGTCCTGTGGGCCCAGTACGTGTGGCAGGAGCTTCCGCTTTGATTTGGGCAGTTCCATGAGCTCTTGATATCGTAGATGGGACTGGATTGCTTCATCATGCCTCCAATGTATAGTCTGCTGGTTTATCTGATGTGAGACTTGCAGTTGGGCTATGCCTTGAGAAAGAGCCTACAAGTTGTGGTATGCGCCTTCACTGCGGGTGTACAGGCGCCTTTGCTATGGGATCAACTCTCAGAGCCTTTCAGGTATACAGGGCCTTTCACTATGGAATCAACTCTCAAAATCTTTCGGGTCTACAGGGGCCTTCACTGTGGGATCGGCTGTCAAAATCTTTTGGGTACCTCAACAAGAACGGCTACTGCATCTCTGGAGTAGTGAGAGGGAACCACAGCTCGTTCTGCCACGTGTTCCCTGTCATAATCGGAGAGACCGGCACTGCATTCCGGGTACGCTCCCTCATTACATGGCAGCATTACACGACATTACGCGTCAGCACCAGTTTCTCAGTTTGGGTTTAAAAAAACACTTCCTTGGGCTTCAGAGCCTCCTCTTCTCGAGGTGTTGCTGGACCGCTCTTGAGTCTTTCTTTCTGATACAAACGAGATGTAAGGTTCTAGGGTTAAATAAGGTCTTTCTGATTCAAACGGGGTTGAGGTTGTGGCACACCAAGGCCAAAGCAAAAGTCAATCAAGGTGGCTCTTGTGGAGCCCGAGGCATTGGACACCAGGGTTGTACACAGAATCTGATTCAGGATCTGAGTCAGGATCTGGAGGGGAGCACACGTGCCGCACGAAGCTAGCCCAGAGGAGTGGGGGCCTTGACAAAGGATTCGTGGTTGTTGGCATCATCATAGCCCAAATTTCCATTTGTGTTCATGAATGAAGATCAAGAACCCCCTTTTTTTTTTTTTTTTTTTTAAAGGGGGGGGGGGGGCAGGGAAAGCTCGAGGGGTACCCAGACATGCAATGTGAGCAAACCTTCACATATGGAGTCTGCATAAGGCCCGGATCACACTGCTCGAACAGTATACAGAGTGTACGACTTAAGGAGGGACAAAGTGAGTACTGCTAATGACAAACCTCGCTCTGCTTCCTGCCTCATTAGTGTTTTGGTGTTGCACAGGACCCCAGGGACCTGAAGGCCGAACTCGACTTGGCTGCGTATGTACGGGCGGAGGGGGATGCCAACGACGGCTTGCACAATCCCCTCTCAGGATTCTTTTGGTGGGCATGGGGTCTGGGTCTGGGCCCGGGTTCCCTGCAAGACCCCCTGGACATGGGCATTGTAGCCCACGACTGGACCACAATTGATTATGGCAAGATAGGTTTCCTGCAGAGCACCGGCCTCACCCCCTGGTACACTCCAGCAGAGTCTTCTCCCACCCTTCCCGTCAGCAGCGCGACAAACACTGCGCAGAGCAACCCCTGATAGCAAGCGCTCTTCGTGCACCGCACGGTGAGTGCGACTGTGCCTTTGCAGGGTTACCTCCTAGAGATGTGTTTCTGTCTCAGCAAGCGTTGTTCAGCTGTGGGACTGATTGAAAGCCTGAAAAAAGGGTGGAGCACAGCTCGTGACATCATGGCTTGAGAGTCCCAATGAGGCCGACTTCTTTCTGTGGTGGCAACCCTACATGCTCAATTTTGAGGACCCTATCAGAGTTGGGCTTCGGATGACACCAAACGTTCTGGGGATATGTTCCCTAGCAGTTAGGCTTTGATTTTGCTAGGCTTTGTCATGCGTTCCCGGGCCAAGGTCCGAGGTCCAGATAAGCTGGCCCTGGATGAAGACCTCAAATTGTCTCACACCCGCTAGCTTCAGATATCCTGCCTCGGTGTGGACCTCTTGCATATCTTTCTGAGTAAAGTCACACACCTGCTACCTCTGGTTATTCTGTTTGAGCCTGGTGATATTGCAGATCTTAATGAGTCACGCACCTGCTACCGCAGGATGTTATCTTCCAATCTGGAGGTAGTGCATTTTTTTCTGAGTACTTTGACATTAGCAAAGACATCAGTAGTGCACCAACTATGCGGCGGTTTTGACCTTGTGCGGTTGTATGAGAGTGCATTCATGGACACTGCTCACCACATCATGCAGCATCAAGAATGTTTTGCATTGCAAAAGCTTTAGGCTTCAGCGTACATAAAAGTTTGTAGAGAGTGCGAAGTGGGGTCTATTGCAATCTGCAGCTTGTGAACCTTGTTCGCGCTGGCAGTTGCCTCCTGCACATGTGGGAGAGACAGAGTGAGGCGAGTGTTGGGAGAGGTAAAGTAAGATAAGAGCGAGCAGTAAGGTCCTGCGGGACTCATGTGACGCATGGCTACACATGCATAGTGTAGACTCTAAAACAAAACTCAATCTTGTTCACACCATCTCTTGCGACCCCACTAATGTGATTCTCCTGACCATTAGACAGACTTGGAAGGAACAGTCCTTGTGCTCCTGCCATGAGCTGTGTAGGTCTGTCGAGGTTTGGCTGCGGCAAATTCTGGGTTACAGGCTTTGGCAAATTCTGGGTTTCAAACGTGTGACACGGGGCCCATGTGTGATGCACTTTCTGGGAGCGGATGGCTGTAACCCCAGTCCTCTTTTAGAAATTAAAGGGGAGGCGTGCCCAGCCATTTACCCCGGTGCCATCTGTCTTCATTGAGTTCCTGCTGATATCACCAAAAGTCATGAAGTTGAGCACGGTCTATTTTCGCAGTATAGGAGCTGGGCCTCTCCCTCATAAGGCCGAAGTGGCGTCATTCACTCTCGTTTCGTAGATTTTGCCCAGTGTAGGAGCTGTGCCTCAACCTAACAAGGTTATTGTAGAAGCTCAAGTAAACAAGGTTTACTGTAGGAGCTCAACCTAACATGGTTACTGCAGGAGCGCAACCTAATAAGGTTTACTGTAGGAGCTCAACCTAACATGGTTACTGTAGGAGCGCAACCTAATAAGGTTTACTGTAGCAGTTCAACCTAACATGGTTACTGTAGGAGCTCAACCTAACAAGGTTAAAGTCGCCGCCTTCGCATGTCTTGGAATGTGCTGTAGGAGGGGCCCTCATGAACCCTTGAGGGATGGTATGATGTCTTTGCCATGCCAGTGTGTACAACGTGCAATCCTCCATGGAGGCTAATGTAGGAGTGAAGTATGGCGATGAGAGACAAGAACATGGGTTCGCGGTTTTCCTGTCGCATCTATGTTTTGGAGCGACGTGCTTGAAGACAAGAATCGTGTCGACCGTGCGGTCACGTGCTTCATACCCATCCACTGGGTGGTAGAAAATGCAATACTAGGCATATTTTTATATAAATCTCCACTCGTGCGTGGCCTTCGCATCTCATGTGCCGCTGCATATGTCAGGAGCGGGAGGAGACGCAGAATGATTAGAATTTTTAGACATGTTTCACTTCGCTTTTACAGTCAAGGCAAGTTACATCCGTGTCTTTAGCGCCGTCTTTTACCCAAGACTAGCGATCCAAATGAAGAGAGAGAACATGTTCAGAAAGGCATTGTTACATGCGTGTAATGTCAACGGTCTTTACACAAACCATCTGTCTCGTCAAAGGTCTCGACACCGTTTATCCGCCTTAGTCTCCTCTTCCCATTTCCTCCCCGTCCCACATGCGGGGCATGCTCAGTTCAAAATTCACTGCAAGCAGTGAGTTCAAGTTGAAATATGTACAGCTAGTTCCTGGAGATGGATTGATGGATGGGCTAATTGGAAGAGTATCTGCCACATATGGGCATGTGGCATACAGGCCTTGAAAAGAGCCTACGATATTCCTCTTCATCAACCAACTCAATACAATCAGCCCCCCCCCCCCCCAAAAAAAAAAAAAAAAAAACCAAAAACAAACGAGACAGGAGTGCAACCGTCAATTAACATGAAACGAAATAGTGCATGTTTCAACCGTCAATTAACACCACCAACGGTTTTCTGCAGAAAACTCCTACCGTTGCAAAACCCATGTTACCTGACCTCGAAAGCTCCAACAGTCAAACGCACCACCAGAAAACTCATACCCCTGCAAAAATCTTGTTACCTAACCTCCTAGCGACCACGTAGCAGAACAACTTTTCCTGAGTTTACAGGAGAAACTCGTTAACAGGGGCCTGCAGTGGTACCCTGCAAAAACATTGTTACCTAACCTCGCAACGACCAGTGGACGTCCACGGAATAGTGTCGATGAGGCCATGGGGCCAACAAACATAACAGAAAAACTGATTCCGATTCCTAGCTGGCTCAGAAGTTCAACGCAGTAACACATCTGCAAAATCATGCAAAACATTTTAATCTGCTCTCGACTCCCACATCTTCAACGCCAGAAGCCTTAACTGCCCATTCGCCCCTATTCAAAAATTTACCACACCCCCCAGATGCCTGGGGGTGTGGCACCTCGCCAAACGTCCCCCAAAATAAGGTCGCTGAATGGGACAAAGGGCGCTTGAAAAAGCTTTTCCTGTGACATCCGCGCATCAATGGATCCTCCCACCCATGTCAATATCAAAATACTGGTACAGAAAGAGAGGCCACTGCCGAACACAAAAATTTGTGCAGGAGTGCATTTCCCACACAGAGGTCAATTTCAGAAGCATAGTACAACATGGACGGCATGACCAAGACATTGGAAAACGTCTAAGGAGTTGCGGGGTCCCCAGATGTGGATGACCCCACACTTCAAAAAAGACATGTGGCCGAAGGGCCAACACACATTCTGAACCTATATCTTGCACGCCGTCACCAAATCTGTTCGTCCAATTCAGATTGGAGGAGTCAACACAGTAACACATTTATTTGTACAATACTGTTTGCACATCGATTTGATTTGTACATCTCTTAAACACTGTCTCTGCCTCGAGCGATACGTGTCATAGCACACTAAGAATCATGCTCGAGGGTAAGACACCTTATACAGAACATAGATCACGTGACTGACTAGCTAGCGCCATCGCATGTAGCATGCTTTACGGTCGAGGTTCCCCGGCAGGGCGTCTGAAAACACGCTCCTCCCTGTTGAATATACACCACTTGCGGTGTCAGGGCTTTAAACCTCTTGACCTCAAAATTGGAGATGTCTAAATAAAACGAGAAGAAACACATTGGAGGAAGTACAAATACCTTCACCCCACTCGAGGATGCAAAACCCCGTTCTCAATCCTGTACACCAGCTGCACCCTGCCCTTTGCAGAATGCATTACAAATCTACACAAATCATGTTGTACATCACCATTTAATAATACTACTAGCAAACCCAAAATACTAGAACACCCAAAAAAGTTGCCGGGCCATGACAGCACGACAACGTCAAATGTTTCACTTGAATAATTGTGCCAATCACAACTGTGGGGCCTCGACCTTTTGGAAAACGGCCAGCAGCAGAGACTGTTCAACAGGCTGGCTAGCACAGGCGTTCATGCCAATGCACTCTGGCAGGCCACGGCCACTGTCATATGTCAGAGCTCCACAGAGTCATACAAGGCAGAGTCATGATGCTATACACCAACCCTCACACCCACACCCAAACACGCGCGAGACCCCCCACCCCCCCCCCCCCAAAAAAAAGCCAAAAACGTAAAAAAGGGGGGAAAACGAAGAAAGGACACACCAAGAAAAACAAAATAACAGGGGGAAAAAAGGGAACCAAAAAACCCTGACCATGCCAGTGCCGCACGTTGAACCCGGCATATGCAAGCCAATCAAAAATCCGTGGCCTCGACTTCTTTGGAGTGACAGCAGCCTAGAGTCCACATGAACGCACAGTCCACATGGCCGCTGGTATATGGGAGTGCTGCGCTAAATCCGACAGCGGCCTTTTACAGCAAAGGGCACCCGTAAGCCAGCCACCCAATTGCAACAGCGCCAAACAAAGAAACGACATGGCAAGACGCTCCTAAGGAAAAACACTGTCACGGTCTTCCGGAAAACACACAACACAAGTAAAACTCGAAGTACAAACAAACATCCTTCGCAAAACACACTGAGGTGAACTCGAAGTATAAACAAAATATTCCCTTTTTTTGGGGGGGGGGGGGGGGAACGCTTCTCACGCCTTGGGTGCCTCATGCCCAGACACCTCCTGGTATTGGACCCAATAAGAAAAGTAAAGAACCCGTTGCCTCGTCCAGCAAGATGACTCATAAACATACGTTGTAAGGCACCAACAGCATACACATATTGCCTTGCCATAGGCACAATAGGCCACTGGGGAACATGCTCCTGAACTGTGTCCTTATTGGCAGAGCACAGGTGTGGGAGCTACCGTTCAGTCACAAAATTTGCATCGACAAACATACACCTTCATGCATTGCACACATCTCATAATAAACTCAAAGCATGCATCTACCTGGTTGCGCAATGCTCAGAAACACCAATGCATCGAACCCCGAGGGCGATGTCTGCAAAACCCATGCATCTGGTTTCCTTATCCTTGGACCAGTCCAAAATCCATATATAGAAAACATGACATGAAAAAAAAAAAAAAAAAAAAAAAAAACCAAAATTTGCATCGACAAACATACACCTTCATGCATTGCACACATCTCATAATAAACTCAAAGCATGCATCTACCTGGTTGCGCAATGCTCAGAAATACCAATGCATCGAACCCCGAGGGCGATGTCTGCAAAAACCATGCATCTGGTTTCCTTATCCTTGGACCAGTCCAAAATCCATATATAGAAAACATGACATGATAAATAAAAAAAAAAAAAAAAAAAAAAAAACGCTAACGTCTTACTGATGCAAAGGGGGAAAATCCAAAAACAAAATCCAACAACGACCAGGGCATGCACGACTGCCCATTCACTCTTGCAGCGCATGAGAGAGATCTGCTGGTTGGTTGTCTCACTGCCCATCAGTGAACTTGTGCAGGATCCCAAGATCATTAGAGATATCTGCTAGCTGGTTGAGTAATTGCCCATCCCTGAATTTGTGGAGGATCCCAAGATCATGAGAGAAATCTGCTGGCTGATTGAGTGACTGCTCATCCGTGAATTTGTGCAGGATCCCAACATTGCTGTAACATCCGACAGGGAATCGGTCTCACACTGGGCCAGTGTCTGCATCCCACCTGGCCATGACCAACCAGCAGCACGGCAGACCTCCACAAGGAGGCCATGGCCCCTTCAACATGCTTTGAGGACTCCTCCTCCTCCAATCGTCTTTCAGACCCCACGAGCCCCGCCATGGTCATCATTGGGAGATACCTACTCGTTGGCGGGATCCTCCTCCACCGAGATAGGCACATCAAACTCATCTACAGACATCTCGCACAGCGATGTGTCCACATGAATGCGTCTCTGCGTCTCGTTGCAAATCTCCTGTCAGTACACTTGCCCCAACATGCCGCTTGCATATACGCAGCACTTCTAACTTACACATCCATTACCGCAAATGGCAGAATACTCCAATGAATCTGACCAGTGTACCTACCGCGCACCGCACTGGCCGACAGATGACCTACCCCGCCCCCCCCGGGGGGGGGGGAAATACAATGGGCGTTCATGTACAAGAGATAACTCATGGGGTTACTCTCAGGAGGGTATGATATAAGAACTACGGCCTTATTGATGGCCACTTGACCTTCCGGGGAACCCCTTGCTATTTTCCGACAGCCCTTCCAAGTGCCTTATGCAAAGCCAGATCGACAAGGCAACCTTCTGGCCAAAACTGGCTAGAGACGTGCCCAACGGTGAGCAGCGAGCGCAGCTGTTGGGCATTGTGGCCGCGGTGCACACAGTGGTACCTGTCGCGGCCACAATGCCCAACAGCTGCGCTCGCTGCTCTACGTTGCGCACGTCTCCAGCCAGTTTTGGCCAGAAGGTTGCCTTGTCGATCTGGCTTTGCATAAGGCACTTGAAAGGGCTGTCGGAAAACAGCAACGGGGTTCCCCGGAAGGGGACGAACTCCCTCGATTTCTGCATGAAGTCGGCAAACGTTACCTGGGGAGGTTTCATGGGGGCGCCGTCGACTTCAACGTCGAAGCCGTCCTCCTCTAGTTCGCTGCCCTCCCCAGCCTTTCCTGCCTTGCCTGCGAGACATCTTGAACCGTCAGTCTGTCAGACACCCATCCAAAATCTCAGTTCCATGTCTGCACCAGACGCGATCCGACGCTCCCACCCCAGCCTTTCTTCTTCAGCCCTAGTGGCTGGTCTTCGATGTCACGCCCCTTTCTTCCTTCTTCCCCCCATTTTCCCACCCCGACGAAGAAGCGACCTCATCCGTGTTTGGAAGGCGCGCGCGCGCGCTCTCTCTCTCTCTCTCTCTCTCTCTCTCTCTCTCTCTCTCTCTCTCTCTCTCTCTCTCTCTCTCTCCCTCCCCCTCCCTCCCCCCCTCTCTTTCTCTGTCTCTCTGTCTCTCTCCCTATCCCTCTGTCTCTCTGTCCCTCTCCCACTCTCTCTCTCTCCCCCCCTCTCTCTGTCTCTCTCTCTCTCTCTCTCTCTCTCTCTCTCTCTCTCTCTCTCTCTCTCTCTCTCTGCGTGCGTGTGTGTGTGTGTGGGGGGGGGGGGGCACGCGCGCGCGTGCGCACTAATGCCTGCCCGAGTTGTGGAGTACATGTTTAAAGGCCCCAGGGAGGGGTAAGAAGCCTAAATAGGCGGCACCTGTGGTCCTCCTCAACAATTGTCAGTACAAGCCAACAGCGACTCCAGGATGGCATCGTTTTTTCTATCTTACCTCATCTTCAGAACAAGAGCCTGGCCTCAGGCCGCCAAACAGCCGCCGTGTTTTCTGCTACCCGCCCGCCTGACTCCCCCGTCCTAACGTCCCTCAGCCTGATCCCCTCACTGACCATCGTCCAACGGTTATCATCTATCCTCAGCCATAACTTCATCTAAAGTCTCAACCCATCGCAATCCTTGTCCTAGACCCCCCCCCCCCAAAACCATCGCAATCCTTGTCTAGACCCCCCCCCCCAAAACACACACACACACACACACACACACACACACACACACACACACACACAGATATGAGAGTGAGAGAGAGAGAGAGAGTGAGAGAGAGAGAGAGGAGAGAGAGAGAGAGAGAGAGAGAGAGAGAGAGAGAGAGAGAGAGAGAGCCTTCCAAACACGGATGAGGTCGCTGCTTCGTCGGGTGGGAAAATGGGGGGAAGAAGGAGAAAGGGGTGTGACATCGAAGACCAGCCACTAGGGCTGAAGAAGAAAGGCTGGGGTGGGAGCGTCGGATCGCGTCTGGTGCAGACATGGAACTGAGATTTTGGATGGGTGTCTGACAGACTGACGGTTCAAGATGTCTCGCAGGCAAGGCAGCAAAGGAAGAGGGCAGTGCCTCTGCAGAGGAGAAGACAAAGCATCGAAGCGAAGTAGATGAGGACGGCTTCGACGTTCAAGTCGAAGGCGCCCCCAAGAAACCTCCCCAGTAACGTTTGCCGACTTCATGCAGAAATCGAGGGAGTTCGTCCCCTTCCGGGGAACCCCCTTGCTATTTTCCGACAGCCCTTCCAAGTGCCTTATGCAAAGCCAGATCGACAAGGCAACCTTCTGGCCAAAACTGGCTAGAGACGTGCCAACGGTGAGCAGCGAGCGCAGCTGTTGGGCATTGTGGCCCGGTGCACACAGTGGTACCTGCCGCGGCCACATGCCAACAGCTGCGCTCGCTGCTCTACGTTGCGCACGTCTCCAGCCAGTTTTGGCCAGAAGGTTGCCTTGTCGATCTGGCTTTGCATAAGGCACTTGAAAGGGCTGTTGGAAACAGCAACGGGGTTCCCGGAAGGGGACGAACTCCCTCGATTTCTGCATGAAGTCGGCAACGTTACCTGGGAGTTTCATGGGGCGCCGTCGACTTCAACGTCGAAGCCGTCCTCCTCTAGTTCGCTGCCCTCCCCAGCCTTCCTGCCTTGCCTGCGAGACATCTTGACCGTCAGTCTGTCAGACACCCATCCAAAATCTCAGTTCCATGTCTGCACCAGACGCGATCCGACGCTCCCCACCCCAGCCTTTCTTCTTCAGCCCTAGTGGCTGGTCTTCGATGTCACGCCCATTTCTTCCTTCTTCCCCCCATTTTCCCACCCCGACGAAGAAGCGACCTCATCCGTGTTTGGAAGGCGCGCGCCTCTCTCTCTCTCTCTCTCTCTCTCTCCTCTCTCCTCTCTCTCTCTCTCTCTCTCTCTCTCTCTCTCTCTCTCCCCCCTCCCCCTCCCTCCCCCCCCTCTTTCTCTTCTCTCTCTCTCCCATCCCTCTGCTCTCTGTCCCTCCCCTCCCTCCCCCCCTCTCTCTGTCTCTCTCTCCTCTCTCTCTCTCTCTCTCTCTCCTCTCTCTCTCTGCGTGCGTGTGTGTGTGTGGGGGGGGGACGCGCGGCGTGCGCACTAATGCGTGCCCGAGTTGTGGAGTACATGTTTAAAGGCCCCAGGGAGGGGTAAGAAGCCTAAATAGGCGGCACCTGTGGTCCTCCTCAACAATTGTCAGTACAAGCCAACAGCGACTCCAGGATGGCATCGTTTTTTCTATCTTACCTCATCTTCAGAACAAGAGCCTGGCCTCAGGCCGCCAAACAGCCGCCGTGTTTTCTGCTACCCGCCCGCCTGACTCCCCCGTCCTAACGTCCCTCAGCCTGATCCCCTCACTGACCATCGTCCAACGGTTATCATCTATCCTCAGCCATAACTTCATCTAAAGTCTCAACCCATCGCAATCCTTGTCCTAGACCCCCCCCCCCCCCCAAAACCATCGCAATCCTTGTCCTAGACCCCCCCCCCCCAAAACACACACACACACACACACACACACACACACACACACACACACACACAGATATGAGAGTGAGAGAGAGAGAGTGAGTGAGAGAGAGAGAGAGAGAGAGAGAGAGAGAGAGAGAGAGAGAGAGAGAGAGAGAGAGAGAGAGAGAGCCTCCAACACGGATGAGGTCGCTGCTTCGTCGGGGGGATGGGGAAGAAGGGAGGGTGCACGAAGAACCTGGGGGAGGCTGGGGGGGCGCGACGGTCTGGGCAGACAGGAACTGAGATTTTGGATGGGTGTCTGACAGACTGACGGTTCAAGATGTCTCGCAGGCAAGGCAGCAAAGGAGGGCAGTGCTCTGCAGAGGGAAGACAAGCATCGAAGCGAAGTAGATGGACGGCTCGACGTTCAAGTCGAAGGCCCCCCAAGAAACCTCCCCAGTAACGTGCCGACTCATGCAGAAATCGAGGGTTCGCCCCTCCGGGGAACCCCTTGCTATTTCCGACAGCCCTTCCAAGTGCCTATGCAAAGCCAGATCGACAAGGCAACCTTCTGGCCAAAACTGGCTAGAGACGTGCGCAACGTAGAGCAGCGAGCGCAGCTGTTGGGCATTGTGGCCGCGGCAGGTACCACTGTGTGCACCGCGGCCACAATGCCCAACAGCTGCGCTCGCTGCTCACCGTTGGGCACGTCTCTAGCCAGTTTTGGCCAGAAGGTTGCCTTGTCGATCTGGCTTTGCATAAGGCACTTGGAAGGGCTGTCGGAAAATAGCAAGGGGGTTCCCCGGAAGGGGACGAACTCCCTCGATTTCTGCATGAAGTCGGCAAACGTTACCTGGGGAGGTTTCTTGGGGGCGCCTTCGACTTGAACGTCGAAGCCGTCCTCATCTACTTC
>KV908423.1:82500-105000 GCA_002005505.1 Botryococcus braunii
CCCACCACCCCCCCCCCCCCGCGGGGCGGCGGGGACCTTATTGAAAAGCAAAAATGGAACAGTTTTTGACTGGCCGGTTCAAATCCGAGTTTCGACTGGCCGGTTCAAATCCGAGTTTCGACCCCCCCCCCAAAAAAAAAACAAAAAAACTCTTTTTTGAGGAGCGGAACGAAAAAACAATAAGGGTTCCCCCCTTCAGGCCAATGGTTGAGGGCTGTTCACCAAAGCGTACTTGCAGAACAGCGCGAAGGGACTTCCGTTGCATATAATTCTTTGCAAAGGTCAGAAATCTCTGTTTCGCAAAAAGCAGGGGAACCAAAAAACCAGAACCGCAGAGTATCAGGATTACCCCTCCACACCAATGACTTCTCATTGTACCTCTGCTAGTTTATAACTTACCGATTGTTACGAATTACCCATCCGCTCCTACATTCCTTCTACTTTACCATACAAGACTGGCAGCATAATTGACCAATGTATATGCCTACCCAGCGGGTCATTGGAGACTGTGTATCCCTCATTCTCTTAAGAACACACACACCCCCCCCCCCCAAAAAAAAAGGAAAAAAAAAAAAGAAAAAAGAAAAAAAAAAAATAACCGGGCAGCATGCCCGAATTTTTGTGAGACAGCATTGTACCAGCAACACACCGACAAGAAACCCCGACCCCGAATCCTGGCCGGTGATTACATGTAGACAGGATTCATCCCCTGGTGGTTTGTCTTCAGCACACGAGGCAATTTCTCTCATTTAGCCCGCTTGTTTGGCCCCCCCCCCCCCCCCAACCACAAAAAACACGCTTCTCAAGCGTGCCGTGGTTCTCCTTCAGCATGCCCCTGAAACATGTCCACTTATCCTGTATCGGTCAGAATTGTCATCTCAAACCCCATTCCCCTGCACAATTAGTCTACTATGCCCAGCATTCACACGTCTCAAAGGAGTGTCCCCAGTGTAAAGTGCAAGGCCCGCCCCAGGGGTTGGGTGGATGAAAAATGCAATGGACCTCTGGAAAGCTTGTATATTACCTAAGGAGCACGCAAAAGGTTGGGCGCTGAAGGAAGTATTGATGGACTGGGGTTACTCTCCAGCTATGAATACGGAGCATACAAGTAAGAAGTAGTCATGTGTACCTTTCGAAGTAATTGCACTTCGTCCCGTTCAGCCTCCCTGGGACCAGACATCTCTTTTAATACTTGCAATTTGTCCCGTTGAACAAAGATAAGTGACCCGGCCGATGCGATGCCCCGTTTAAGCACCATGAAGACGAGTGCCGCCGCAAGGCCCAAGGCCGCAACAGTGACCTGTCAAGAACACATGAGTGCCCTACGCTCAGCATACGGTAGCGGCCTGTAGACCATCCCCCCCTGTAGACCATCCCCCCCCCCCACACACACACACACACACACACACACACACAGGAAGAGAGGGGGGAGGGGGGGGATGTGAGAAGCTGTCGGCATTTAACTTAAACAAGGAGCAAAGACGGTGACCTAGACAGGTACACCTTACTCCCCCGTTCTATCCTTCCAATCTAAAGTGCATAGTTCCCAAAACCCCCGCTTCATTTCTGCACGTGTCAAAACCCCCCACAACAAACACACGTACACAGTAAACACACGTACGAAAACGCATCGAGGAGAGGCTGGTACCCTTGCGAACACCATTCAAAGCAAGTTCCGCTTGCAGGGAGGCGCAGATAACTTGAAGCACAGATAAAGCGCAGATAAAATTTACATGTTCTGTGAGCAAGAGCGTCTCGCACCCTACCTAAAGCAAAAGTCCACGCCGGCTTACGCCCTCAACCCCCCCCCCCCCAAAACAAAACCAACACACACACACACACACACACACACACACACACACACACACACAAACACACATGCACTTGCACGCGTGCGTGCGCATGGCCGCAAGTACAGTTGAGCAGGAGTATGCAGAGAAGTAAGGGCGCATATTGTTAGATAGGGAGAAATGAAAGACGGGGCGAGGGAATCAGGGTTTTAGCTGAAGAGGGACCTGGTTCAACCAGGACCGGGACGATGGGCAGAAACAGAGAGCGGGGAGGTAGATGCACACCCATTGGTGAATATTGGCTCCAGCGCGATCGGCCAGCTTGATGAATTGTGCGGCTTGCGCAGGAATGTCCACGACCCCCTCATAGAAAGGGGGGTATTTTAACGATACGCTTGTCATGGCATCCCCGCCGAGCTTCTTTAGCCTACAGCACATCCCCGGAAGTCAGCGACGTGCGTCACAGCTTTCCCGCCATGCTTCTCTAGCCTACAGCACATCCCCGGATCTCCGCCACGTGTGTCATGGCCCCCTCGCCTTGCTTCTTTAGCCTACAGTACATCCCTGGGACTCAGCTAGCTCCCACTTGCTCCTACCACACACTGTTTGTTGTACCGCGGCCTTGCTTCGTCACGCTACAATCAATCCCCGGAACTCAGCCAGCCCCTACTTTCTCCTCGATGTACCTACCGCTCCCACGAAAGAAGTCCCAGACACATTGCCCTCGTTGTCATTGCCATCTGCTCCAACATGTAAGCACCCCTGTGGCCCGAACTGCATCGCACAAAACACACACACACACACACACACACACACACACACACACACACACACACACACACACACACACACACACACACACACACACACACACGGGGGCGAGACAGAAAGAAAGGGCCGGCTCACCAACAAACTAAAGCCATGAGTGGCGCAAGAAGAGCAAGCCTCCACGCAAGCTTACTGGCTCTGAAATGGGGTGCTTCCCTTAGCGTCTCATAAATCACAAAGCCGACGTATGCCAGCGGCAGCACATGCCGCAGCGCATACCACGAGACAAGCATCATTCCTGTCCAATCAACGTCCCAAAACACTTCAAAAACTGGGTGGCCCTCCGATAAATGGGGCTTCTCCAAGAGTTTCATATTGAGAGTTTCATAGATCAGAAAGCCGACAAAAGCCAGCCGTAGCACATGCCACAGTGCATGGCAGGACAGCTGCATCATGCCATTTGTGCTTCAAGGGCCTGTCAACATGAAGCAGCTGACCAAGTCCAAACCCTAAACCCTAAACATCGTAGGCTTCAGGGGCCTGGCAAGATGAAGCTGACCAAGCTGCTGTCTGGAACCACTTCCGAGACATCAAATCATGTGGCCAGGGGGAGATATCAAGTCATGTGGACAGGGGAGTGTGAAGGCCAACCCACAGTCACAAAGACCTGGGGGCGTTTCTCTCTCCTTACTAAGCCAGCGCTGGAAGACGCCCCGCGCGGGGGAGGGGGGGGAGGGGATGTGTAATATCGTTGTGTTTTCTCTAACTCGATTCTGATCCGATCCTCTTTGTCAAGTAGTATCGGCGAAGGGATTCCACATGTTGGGAGTCGGATCATGGAATTAATGACAGAAAGGGAGCGCAGCAGGCAAGCCTTTGGCCGACCAACCATGCCACATCTAAAACGACAAGGACGACAAGCGCCCCCCCCCCCCCCTCCCTCCTCCATCTTTTCCCCAAGGGAAGGCCTTGGCAGACACACCCCCCCCCCCCCGTCCCTCTTCGTCCCAAAAGGGAAGGCCTTGGCAGACACCCCCCCCCCCGGTCCCTCTTCGTCCCAAAAGGGAAGGCCTTGGCAGAGAACCCCCCTTCTCCTCTGCTCCCTAGAGGGAAGGCCTTGGCAGAAAACGCCCCCCCCCCCCTTTCTTTCTTTTCTCCCCCAAGAGAAGGCCCTGGTAGAGACCCACCTCACTACTTGCAGGTCTTCCAGCCCAGCAAGGGCTGCACACGAAAAAAAGGGGGACACACACACACACACACACACACACACACACACACACACACACACACACAGACACACACACACACACACACATTTCATTTCCCCTCTTTTTGGGGAAAGAATGCTGGAGGGGTAAACACGTACCGCGCCCGTCCAGGGTGATGGCTGCCACCATGAGGAAGGCGCATACGCCAGCCATGACTGTTGTAGGGGAGGGCCCCGAGGCATCCAGCTCTCCATCAATGAAATTCTGCCACGCTGCCTCCCCTGCCTCCCTGGCTGCATGGATCCGTTCCTCCCTTGCCGCGCAAGAAGCGATTGGTACTGTGACCGATTTTGCGACAAACCTTACGATGTCATCGAGTGACGCTTGTGCTGGCCGCATCTTCAAGCTTCTCCGTCCAGCAACGTTGTAGGGCCTGGGTGGCAACAAGGGGCTGCCTGCTATTGCCCTGAAATCACCACACGCAGCCACAAGGTCAGCTAAGTCTGTGACAGCATCTCTGGTGCCCTAATGTAACCACACACAGCCCCATGATTAACTGAGTCCGTAACAGCATACGACTGCTGGCTGGATCTTCAAGGTTCTCTGTCCGGTCAGATTGCACAGGCTTGGTGGCCGCAAGGGGCTGCCTGCTAGTGCATAAAAGTAACCAAACGCAGCCAAAAAAAAAAAAAAAAAAAAAAAAAAAAAAAAAAAAAAAAAAAAAAAAAAAAAAAAAGTCTTTGACCCCACGGGACTGCCCGTTAGTGCCACAATGTAACCACATGCAGCCACCAGATTAGTTAGGACTGTGACAGCATGGGATTGGCCACTGGTGACCCAACAAAACCACACTCAGTCCCCTAGTCAATAAAGTGATCACAGATAGCTTAAACCCACTCTGGGGAAATAACTGGGGAAAGAGCTAAACCCACTCTGGAAGACAGCTTCAACTTACTCTGGAAGACGGCTTACACCCACTCTGGAAATGTGGGGGGGGGGGGGGGCAAGCAAAATGCAAGAGCAGCCCACATTTAAAGGCGTGAGCTGCGTGTCAATAAGCAAGGCTAGACACAATGGGGCAGGCTTAGTGACCAAACAATGCTTTTGTATTAGAATCAATGTGCCGACATGCACCAAGAATCAAGGAGGCAACAGAAACCCCTCAAGAAGATACCAACAAAATGAAATATGCCAAGGAAAACTTCCATCTGAATCCTAACAAGAAACAACCACCAAGCAAGAACTGGTTACCACCATTATTGGTACATTCCACACTGTACAATCCAGAGGGAGATGTTGCCTGGCCCATTGCGTGCTCTGGTGTAACTTCCAGTAATCAGATAACCTCATTTGCGAATAGTCTGGATCCTTAGTACCTGCTCTGTAGGCATACTGAAATCTGTGTGTACCAACCAGTTCACACATTTCAGCATACCCACAGAGCTGGTAGTAAGGGTTAACACTATTTGACAATGAGGTATTCTGGTTACTGGAAGTTAACCAAGAGCGCGAAATGAGCCAGACAACATCTCCCTCTGGAATGTACAGTGTGGAATGTTGTATGGATTTGGTGGTCATACAAACCCCGCGCTGACCAATGAGGAGGCATACACTGCATGCACCAAAGCGCGTGTGAACAGGACCAGGAACCACCTAACTTTTCCCACTGCACCAACCTAAACGATACATAACCGCAAGATAATCATTGAAACTCAAT
This sequence comes from Botryococcus braunii, assembly GCA_002005505.1. Taxonomy (NCBI): domain Eukaryota; kingdom Viridiplantae; phylum Chlorophyta; class Trebouxiophyceae; genus Botryococcus; species Botryococcus braunii. Next base: position 87,984 of record KV908423.1, read on the forward strand.
ACGGAAGAAAGCTATGGGATTTGCACGCCATAGAATGGACCTGCCGCTTAGTGCAAATAATGAACAATGTGCCAGAACCTAGTTACTACAAGATGCATGAAGGACAGAAGCCCATGGCCTGGATTGCTGCAGTACCGGCACCTTTCACTGGAGTTACGACACACTGTTTGCATGATGGGTAAAATACTCCAACCAGATAACTAAAAATGCAATTGAGGATGCAAAGCAATGGCTGGCAGAGGCCTACTTCCTGCCACCACGCCATGAATCTGAGAAGTGCGAGACACATAAGAACATATAAGGAACTGGGCCTTGCAATGTCTCTAAAAACCAATGTCAAACATCTTGCTGCAACATACAAGGCGATCAATGTGAGATACTGATTTGCAAGATGTACACCTGCACGTGACGTGCAATGGACCTACTGCACCAACAATACCCATGCTTAGCAACACACTTCACTAGGACAAAGCACCGCATGTTTGGGATTCTCAAGAAGCCATCCATGGATCGCCAAATCAGACTAATTTGGTCATCCAAGGCCAGCAAAGCCTTACGAACAAAGAGACCGACTTTCTTTTCAGACTCGACAGACAGACGTACACGAGGGGATTGTGCAGGTTTTGTGAGCTAGTTCAGGACACCAGGTGCTGCAATACAAGGCCATGTCCAGTGCCGTCCTTCTGTCCTAAGCTAACAAAACCTTCACAATCCCCTGAGGGTATGGAAGTCAGACCAGGGTAAGCATGTCCAAAGCTTACAGCCTGAAACAATGAAACCGCACACAGCGCGTCCCATCCCCACAGCCCATTCCCGCTCAAAGTCAATCCCCTGTGCCCCTTGCCCTATGTCTGTGTGTACCGTTGCAACCAAACTCGAACCTGAAAAACCATTGATCAGTTCTACAGGCCACAAAACATGGCTTAATATTTCAATCCTGAAGATCTACAGGCCCCATGTCCTGTACACGTTCTGCTTTCCGTTGAAAAAGCAAGTTAGAAAGTCTTTCCAGCTTTCCCCAGAAAATCTTATCTAGTGCACCCAGAACAAGGGAAGTGAAATGAACCGCTCCTGGACAGCTTTCCAAAACCAGTAATGGAGAATTGGCATTTGCCTTGGAGTATTGAGCAATGCTAAATATCACCTAATGACTTAAGCAGCCCAACGCTGTGAGTTGTGTCCTGAGTTCTCAAGTCAGGTGAACATTGCTCACGGAGAGCCGCTCGGGCGCCGAAACCCTCCCGATAATAAGAAGAAAGGGCCCGCTGTTTTACCCACCTAAGAAGTAAACTCGCGAGACAGGCATATGCCAGTCCATGATTAGCTAACACGCAGACGCCACACACAGGAACTCTGGCTTCTGTGTTTCGGGCTCCGAAGGATGGGGTTCTGAAAACCCACGGCTTTTCTCTAAAACATATGGAAAGATGCGGGAGTATTAGGGGGGTATGACATGTTCCAGTTCAAACCCTTGGTTTTCCCAATGCAGTATACCCCTATTCCGAAACCATTCGAGTCGTAAGCATTCCTACATCACCCTAAAATCGGCAGTTTACACAGCCTTATTGCACATAAGGCCCATGCATATAAGTAACGACATCACCACTCACAATCAGGAGAACCGCACAGACGGAAAGTCTGTGCCTGGGAGCCCAACTACCGAAATTCGATAAAGTAGGTATTTTGAAAAGGCTTCTCAGCCGGGAATGGGCCGGGGAAATGAGCTTTCAAATAAGTATATACATCAGTATAAACACTGCAATCACACTGCATTCACACTGGAATCTTCTGTACTTCAAAAATCATTCCCTCCCGCCCCACCTAAGTCATTGCAACTAAAAAAAAAGCTGTCCTATAAGACACACAATATTGAACATCTGAAAGACACAAGGATGATGGAAGCATCACGCTTACCTTTTGGCGTCCATCTGTCGGATCGCAGGATGTCTCATGCCCCCAATGTTGTAGGAGTCATTAGGACGTGCAGCTTGTAAGCTGCATAAAGCCTTGAGAGCCATCTTTAGTGAACTGTGGGTCTTAAAATGAGAGGGGTTTTAGAGCAGCTTATCTCACTGACGTGTCCTAAGACTTCCGGAAGCCCCACTTCTAGCCAATGTCAGCCCAAATGAAGAAAACCCATTCACGAAAATCATACACAACTTCTAATGCGAGATAAACGCTCTAGCTCGGTGAAGCAACGCAGTGCGCTTATTTTGCATCTCAAAAGAGCGGCATCTCGCCAGGGTCGGCAGTCAGGTTCGCCGGCAGGCGGTACTTCCCGGCATCCGGAACTAGGACATAACGACGTTGAACACGTGTTTTTAATGCACAATCTCGAATAATTACAGCAAAGACGTACCCCATTAATTACAGTAAAAAGGTTGCAATTCTGCGAAAATGACATATAACGAACCTACATACAAAATCTTTCAGAATCTATCGCGGGGATTTGGTCATCCAGAATTACTATGATAGGTGTAAAGTGTGTATGGCCCGCCACACTGTGCTCCTGTGCTGGTATCGATCAAACATATCTGGATATCACTACTCTAAAACCTCACCAAACCTCATAAAATGTCGTAACGTGCTACGTAAAGCAAGTGGATTCTGTGAGAAAATTTTTGATTGTTTGGTCCTATAGATACACGTGTATCAGACATTTCTGATGCATGGAGTGAAATAACCCGGCCGGACTAGGTCCAAAACCCGCCACCTTGAGGGTAGATATTATATGTACAGATATATGCTAGAAATCCCACATGGATTGCGAAGCAATTTTCTTGCAGAACCCCTTTGTCCTGGGAGCATGAGCCCTTGGTACGTACCTACAGGCTGACTCATGAGCTGATCAGGCTATGTGGTCCTTTACTTCGGCTCCGTGTTTAGAAAATATCCTATCCTAGGCCAGGTGTACTTCCTAGCTAGGCCAGGTGAAACTTCCCTGGGACAGATACAACTAGAGTAAGCTTTTTCCCTCCACACCTTCTCTCGGAAGCTTCCATTAGGCCTCAAGGATTGATCCCAGCTAAGCCTAACCAAGAAAATTGCATCAAAATTGAATGAGGGCAAATCAAAAATCACTGCCCAGCGCTCATATGAGTTGGGCCCGCCACTTGGATGCAGGCATTGTCCAGTGGATGCAGCCACTGCATAGTAAAGCGTAGTAAAGCCTTATAAGGCTTTACCATGCAGGCTGTAGCGACACAGCAAAGCGGAAGAGGTTTGGAATGAGACAATTCACGAGTCCGTGGAAAATATGTTACGTGAATGATCTGAGTCTCCACTCTTAAACCCAGGGTGAGTCTAATTATAAGTGTACTACCACGTACGCGTCGTAAGGGCAACCGAGCGAACTATCTGAGCGAGGTTGATCTAGGTCAGCTAGGCAACTCATAGAGCAATGCCAAGGACCCTACTACAGCATAATACCCTAGGAAATGCTACACAGGCTACCGTAGATAGACTTACGGGTGGCCAAACGCCATGGCGTTTCAATCAGTGGACATGTGTATGGCATACACTGTACAGGTACATGTATGCATATGCATCCAGCAGTTCGGACTCGTCCCAACGCATATAAGTACGTTGTGAACTGATGTGCTGTCAGGAGCCAAGCAATATATATTGCTTAAGCAAGCTTGGCTGCAGCCTATGTATTTATACAGACTGCAGTCACGATGGCCGTGGCTTAAGTTTGGACGAGAGCTATACATTGCATATATGTGGTTTATCTTTCCAACTGTCTTGAGCTCTAAACCAATGATGTTGCAGAAGATCTCGAGGAAAGTATACTGCAGGAAAAACACATACACATTTTCCTCAATTGAGGCTTGCAAGCGTTACGTATACGGTAAGCAAACCGAGCACCAAAGTGTCAAGATTAAAATTTAACTTCCTTTCTGAACACTGGATCTACCAAGTTTGTCAAAATCGATCATTATTGGGTCAGCGCTCACCCACTAATAACAGCTCATGGTTACAGGCACGCGCCTCTCTCTCCTCCCCCCCTCTCTCTCTCTCCCCCTCCCTCCTCTCTCTCTCTCTCCCTCTCTCTCTCTCTCTCTCTCTCTCTCTCTCTCTCTCTCTCTCTCTCTCCTCTCTCCTTTTCTTTCGGGGTGGAGGGGATGGAGAATCATGGGGGCGGCGGGGGAGATGAGGGTGAGTGGAGAGAGTGGAGAGGGCTGCGCACTCGTCTCTGTGCGCTGCTCTATTTCGGTTACTTTGCGGCGCATCCCTTCTTTGTCGGCTTTCCAGCTGGCTTCGGACAGAGACTCCTCACGTTGGTGTACTAACTCCCATGAGTTGTCCCCTCATGTTCTCTTCGGCCCGCCTGGCCTCAAGCTCATAAAGCATGTCCTGTATAGGCACACCACCCAGTACATGTCACCCACGTCACACAGCCTTGCCCAATGTCACCTACAAGTCCTGTACAGGCACACTCTACCATTACATTTCACCCGTGTTCCGCAAGCTTGCGGCTGCGTGATGTCGCCTACAAGTCCTGTACAGGCACACTCTACCAGTACATGTCACCCGTGCTACGCAGCCTTGCGAAATGTCGCCTGCAACTCCTGTACAGCCACACTTTACTATTACATGTCACCTGTTTTATGCAGACTTGCAAAACATCGCCTACAAGTCCTGTAAAGGCACGCTCTACAAGTACATGTCACATGTGTTACTTAGTCTTGCGTAATTTTGCCTGAGTATGCAAGGCACATACATACATGTCACCGTGACACAGCCTGACAATGTACACGAGATACAGGCACAGAAGAGAGCACGAGGAGGAGGAGCAGAGAGTGAGGAGGGGGGGGGGCAGGAGGGAGAGAGGGGGAGGGGGGGGGGGGGAGGAGAGAGGAGGAGGAGGAGAGGAGAGAGAGAGAGAGAGAGAGGAGAGAGAGAGAGGAGAGAGAGAGAGAGAGGAGGAGAGGAGAGAGAGAGGAGAGAGAGGAGAGAGAAGGAGAGGAGAGGAGGAGAGAGGAGAGGGGGGGGGGGGGGGGGGGAGGAGGGAGAGAGAGGAGGAGAGAGAGAGGAGAGAGGAGAGAGAGAGAGGAGAGAGAGGAGGGAGGGGGGGGGGGGGGGGGAGGGAGGAGAGACAGAGTGGGAGAGGACGGAGAGAGAGAGAGAGAGAGAGAGAGAGAGAGAGGAGGAGAGAGAGAGAGGAGAGAGAGAGAGAGAGAGAGAGAGAGAGAGAGAGAGGGGGGGGGGGAGGGGGAGAGAAGAGGTGCACAGAGAGAGAGGAGAGGGAGAGGGGAGAGAGAGAAGAGAGAGAGAAAGAGAGAGAGAGAAGAGAAGAGAGAGAGAAAAAGAGAGAGAGAGAGAGAGAGAGAGAGAGAGAGAGAGAGAGAGGAGAGAGAGAGAGAGAGAGAGAGAGAGAGAGGAGAGAGAGAGAGAGAGATCTAGAGTGAGTGAGAGGGGCGGCGTGCAGGCGCGTGCATGCGCGGGCGCGTGCGCTTGGCGCCCGTGCTTGGCTATACACCTGAGCTGATAAGTGGGTGAGCGCATACCCACTCACGAGAGATTTTGACAAACTTTGATACATCCACTGTTCAGAAAGGAAGCTCAATAGGACAATATGGTACTCAATTTGTTTTCCACAACGCTTGAGGAAAATACGTGTGTGATTTCCTGCGGTATACTTTAGGTTAACATACAGGCAAAGTCCGTGGATCCGCCAGCAAGGCTTCACGATGGCTGGAGATGAAATTATAATTTTCACAATGAGTCCCCGCCCTTTAATAAGCTTACTGATTAAGTATCCTAAGGGCGTAGGCCCTGAGAAACCCTTATTCTTTATGTCACAAGCATGTACATACAGGCCTACAGGTATACATATTCCCCACACTCACATTCGATTACTTATGGACATGTACATTCACGCAAAGCTGCATGGATGTACATGCATATGCATACCAGGAATCAAATGTGAGGCCAACCGCAAGCTCTCCATTCTGGTATGCATACCAGAAATCAAATGTGAGGCCCAACAGCAGCCCCTCATGCTGTAAAGCATATCGATTTATATATCGGTGTGCAAGCATATATGCTTGAACGATGTTGTAAAAGTTTCAAGAGCACTGTCATCACACTTCCTATATATATCTGATCTTCTCCGTGGGAAGGTCCAACTGCCATGGTTGTAAACATGCCAACATGCACATTCCCATTTTGCCCTCATGCGCCTTCTGAACTCAGCTTCGAAGACAGAACCAAGCAGAAGCTCAGGAGAGTAAGTGTGAAATCCAGTACTGCACAAGTAACTGCGAAATCCTGTACTGCAAAAGTAACTGCGAAATCCAGTATTGCAGTAGTGTACACTAATCCAATATATTACCTGGCCATAGACCTGACGTCCATGAAGTGTACAGGTGCCGCATACGTATGGCAACGTCCTGTCATCCTCTATAGATCTATAGTGGATGCCTAGGTCTAATCCTTAGACCAAAGGAACTTAGAGCCAGTCCAAGGTACACTATCTTACGCACAGTGTACAAGATACCGTATGCGATCGCGACATAGGGATGACAGGACCTTGCTGTGCCAGCTTAATGCACGTCAAGGTCCTGTCGTCCTTTAATCGAAGTCCAAGATACACTATCTTGCGCACAGTGTACAAGATACCGTATGTGGTCGCGACAAAGGGATGAAGGATATCCTTAAGAATTACAATTTGAAGGATATCGAAAAGCTTTAGCCTGGCAAGATTTGGCATAATCCGAAATTGCAGGCTAATGGAGCGAGTCCAGTATACACTAATTCACCTCTCTACGCCCCATGTACTTACAAGGCATCATAAGGCACGTGCCTTACGCTTATGCCATGGTCGTGCACGGCCATGCATGTCACTGATCAGTCATGATCAGTGATGTCATGATCACTGATCAGTGATCAAGATTCATGATCATGATCAGGATTTACCGCTAGAAACCTCAGGTACGTACAACAGATCATAAGGCACGTGCCTATGCCACTGCCGCATGCATGCACGGCCACATGGCAAGCTTAAGGTACCTGCCATCCTTTGCAGCGCTGCAAAGGCTAGCTGCCTCCAAAGATTTCCAACAAATACATCGAGTACACCCTTGCAACTACTACTGCTAAGGGGGCTTGAGTCGTAAAATCAAGACTTGCACACGGCATATGCCGGCAAGTCCTTTGTACACCATGCATGTTGTATACACGTATGTGGTGTGCCATATACGTATACATACGTCATCACATACGGGTCACCGGTGGCAAGGGTACCCTTGCCACGCCCACGCTTGGCTACAGCACCACTCCCAAATTGGCCTCTCTCCCCCGGGGGGGGGGGGGGGCTAGAAGCATGTAAATAGCGAAGTACTTCCACGGATTTAGATCTGGGCCCTAAACCCAGCTAGCCATTTGGCAGCTATACCAAGCTAGCCATGCATGCAGGGCGTGTGGCAAGGTGACGCAACTCGGCGATACAAATTTTGTTAAGCTTCGGAAAGCCAAAACATGGCTTAGATCCATAGCTGTGGAAGTACTTTGCTGGAGCTACATAAAGCGAAGTGTTGCTGGAGCTACATACAGCGAAGAAATATATCCGTGGAAGTACGTACTTCCACGGATACGGATCGAGGCCCTATACCCAAGCGAGCCATGCAGGGCATACGGCAAGGTAACGCCACTGGTAAGTACATACTTGCTTAAACTCGAAAGGGGTATATATAGGGCTCAGATCCATATCCGTGGAAGTACTTCGCTGTATATAGTGAAATACTTCCACGGAGATGGATTCGAGTATATAAAGCGAAGTACTTCCACGGGTATGGATCTGAGCCGCATGTCCATTCCGAGTATACACACATTTGTATCGACGAGTGGCGTCACCTCGCCATACGCCCTGCATGACTGTCTGGCCAAGTCCTTTGCGAAGTATGTGCCATACTAAGGGTGGTGCCCATGGTACAAGCAGTGGCGATGGTACTATGATGAGGACTGTGCTTGCTTCACATGAGCAGTACCGCTGATATAATATTACAATAATTACATCCCAGTGCAGGCAGGGTCTCCTTCATAGGCCCATCCCTTGCCCAAAATAGAGGATTTATAAATGCATGGGGATACAAGTGCACAGGGGTTCCTCACTCAGCACACACCTGAATCAAACACCAACAAACGGTACCACAACCGCATCAGATAGGGGTTCGTTGTTACTGCAACCGGTTGCAGTAAAAAATACAGCCACCCAAAATGCACTCAAGGGTTGCCGACGGTACCACCCGATAGTGCAGCGGGGTGGACTTCAGTCCCGTCCCCAGCCCCCCCAGCCGTCCTGTTATCGGGTCCCCCCGAAGGGATCCTACGGACGTCCGCTGTCGGGGGTCATGCCCCCATCAAGTCGTCGTCCGCGCCATGCCCGTAGTTTGTCCCCAAGTCGTGGTCCGCGCCATGCCAGTACTTTGTCGCCAAGATAGAAAGCAAGGGATCCCTCCTCCACCCTGTCGAGGTACTGGGTGACATCCCCCTCGCCCCCCCAGCAAGCCAGCGGGGCGGGGCCTCATCTTCGGCCCCGTCTGCCAGCTCGTCAGGCTCCACATCCACATCTTTATGTGCTTCGTCTTTTTCGTTCTTCTTGCCGACGGAACCATTTCCCGCGTCGGCATCCCCGGCGAGCCCTGCGGACCGCTTGACTGGCCTGAGCTTCTCACACGACTCAGGTATAAGTGCCTCTGGGGGGCTGCTGGGCAGCGACACGACCCGTCCCGCATCGAGATCTTCTGCAGGGGCAGCTTCCTGCTCGTCTTCAGGCACCTCCGCCGGTCCCTCAGGGACACCGCAAGGGGACTCCAAGACCGCGAGCACCCATTTCGGATCAACCTCTCCTTTCACACTCTGGGCGCTGCTCTCCTCTTCCAACAACAGAGCGAGTCCCTTCGAGGGAGCGGGGGGCAGCGCAACTACCCGTCCCGCATCGACATCCTCCATGTGCCCTTCAGGCTGCTCTGACGGAATCGACTCGGCGTGCCCCTCCGCCTGCCGCAGCGGTAGCTTGACGGCCCGACCCGCGTCCACAACAACCTCTTCTGGCGGCCTTTCAGGCTGCTCTGACGGAGCCGGCAGCGACACGACCCGTCCCGCATCGAGATCTTCTGCGGGGGCAGCTTCCTGCTCGTCTTCAGGCACCTCCGCCGGTCCCTCAGGGACACCGCAAGGGGACTCCAAGACCACGAGCCCCCATTTCGGATCAACCTCTCCTTTCACAATCTGGGCGCTGCTCTCCTCTTCCAACAACAGAGCGAGTCCCTTCGAGGGAGCGGGGGGCAGCACAACTACCCGTCCCGCATCGACATCCTCCATGTGCCCTTCAGGCTGCTCTGACGGAATCGACTCGGTGTGCCCCTCCGCCTGCCGCAGCGGTAGCTTGACGACCCGACCCGCGTCCACAACAACCTCTTCTGGCGGCCCTTCAGGCTGCTCTGACGGAGCCGGCTCGGCGTGCCCCTCCGCTTGCTGCAGCGGTAGGTGGACGACCCGACCCGCATCCACATCTTCAGCAGCCTTCTCATGCTGCTCGTCTGCAAGCATGTGGGAGAACCCATACCAAATAAAGGGAAGCTCATCAGGCTCGCTTAAGAGGGTCCGCCCATGCCTCTTGAGGTATGCGTTGAGGAGGAGGGTGCTTTTAACTACGCGGGGGTCCCGAAACTCCTCATTGGCTGGCAGCGGATCCTGGGCCTCCGGATGACTGGGGGGGAGCATGACCACCCGTCCCGCGTCAAGGTCGTAGACGATTTCTTCCTCCACCAGCTCTTCTGCAGGCAGCTCATCGGGTCCCTCCAGGAGCCCTCGGGGGAGCGCGACCACCCGCCCGCCATCCAGATCTTCGGCGGGCTCGTCGATCTGTACTGCCTTGAGCAGCTCCTGTCCCTTGGGAGGACCGGGGAGGAGCTTGACGACCCGGCCCGCATCAATGTCTTCCACAGGCTCGCCACCAGACACTTCCTTGGGTCCCTCTGGGGACCCAGCGGACCGCACGTCACATTCCGCGAGCCCATGCTCCATCGTCTTCAGTGACTCCCAGAGCTCGGGGTCTTTCCAATGGAAATTAGCCCCCTGGGATATAGCCTGGTCAACCACACGACTTGCATCAGGATCATCCGCATTGCTCTCTGGAGACCAATGTCCCAACCCCGCCCGCCCCAGTTCTCTGCGGGCATGGGCGCCAACTACTGATGGAGCGGACTGATGAAGAGCCTGGGGCAGGGGGAGGGGGGGGGGAGAGAGAGAGAGAGAGAGAGAGAGAGAGAGAGAGAGAGAGAGAGAGAGAGAGAGAGAGAGAGAGAGAGAGAGAGAGAGAGAGAGAGAGAGAGAGAGAGAGAGAGCATACAATTTTGCCAAAACTGCGCTGCAACGCAACGGTGCAGAAATTTCCGGTCCTTAAAATAATATGTTGGTAGTGTATCTGAAATTTTAATTTGGCTACACAGAAGATACTAAACTATGTACTAAAAGAGGATAAGATAGGATTTGTCTTTTACAGGAAGTTGTAAGTGTACCATGGAAAATTCTGGGCCCACCCACGTCCACCCAACATTGAACCCGCCCAAACTCAAAAGGGGGGGTTTAGGGGGGGAAGAGCGCGCGCGCGCGCGAGAGAGAGAGAGAGAGAGAGAGAGAGAGAGAGAGAGAGAGAGAGAGAGAGAGAGAGAGAGAGAGAGAGAGAGAGAGAGAGAGGGAGGGAGGGAGGGAGGGAGGGGGGGGAGAGAGAGAGAGAGAGAGGGGGGGGGGGGGAGAGAGGGGGGGAGGGGGGGGAGAGGGAGAGGGAGAGGGGGGAGAGGGCGACTATGCAATGTGGTCAAAACAACGCCGGTTAACGCAACGATGCAGAAATTTTCGGATCCGCAAATAGAATGCTGTAGTTAATGCGAAATTTTGATTCGCTCACACAGAAGACACCTAAATATGTACTAATAGGCTTAAGATATGATGTGCCCTTTTACAGTAAACTGCATGTGTACCATTGAAAACGTTTTTGCACACCCGCACCCACCCAAAAAAATGGAGGGGGCCCCCCAGGGGGCTAGGGCGCACTCCTCGAGACATGATGAGGGGGAGGAGGAGGAGGAGAAGGAGGAGGAGGAGGAGGAGGCGGAGGAGGAGGAGGAGAAAATCCATTACTAGTACATGATAACATAGGATGTGTGCAAACATTAAAAAGCAAGGGAGAGAAGTAAGGAGAAAGAAGAAGAAAAAAGAAAAAGGAAGGAACAAAAAGGGAGAAGAAAAGGAGCAAAAACCAAAATGAAGAGAGCAGGAACCAAACATAAACTCTGAAAGAAAATGAGAGAGGGGCATCGCCATAAACTTGACAAGAGGCTAAAAGACTGGTCACATGTAGGACATTTTTTCTTTCTTTTTTCTTTTTTTTTTTTTTTTTTTTTTTTTTTTTTTTTTTTTTGGAACGGAAAAAGTGAAATGTTTCTTTTGGGAGGGCAGGGGGGGCTGGGGACGTGCTCCCAAAATAGGAGCACTCCTCACCTCAGTAACTGAGGTTCGAAGAGGTCGTCCTTGCAGAAGGCCCTGGATCACTGCGGTCAAATGCATTTTGTTCCCGCGCAGCTGGAACAGCTCGCGCTGCAACTGATAGACCATGTCCTGCATCTCAAGGAGCTGCGCCTCCGCAGACCGCGCTCCGTCTCCCAAGTCCTCATCTCGGAGCTTCCGGGCCGCCTGGAACAGCAGCTGGGTACGCCTATCGAGCTCATTGGAGAGCACTTCCTGCTGCTGCTCTAGCAAGGCTTTCTCCCCCTGGGCAACTTGCAGGTCCTCCTGCAAAGAGCGCTGTTCTGCGCTGTGCTCCTCCTCCAAGCGCCGCAATGACTCACGGAGCCCGTCACGTTCAGACGAGACGTCGTCCCGCTCCTTCCGGACCCCCCGCATATCATCCGCTAGCCCCTGCAGGCTCTGCTGTGAGAGCGCAAGCGCGGAGCGCAGATCGTCCCGCTCCGCAATCACCTCATCCCTTTGCTTTTCGACCCCTGTCAAGTCACGGGAGAGAAACCAGCGCTCCGTCTTGAAATCCGACTTGAGCCGCTCGTTTTCGTCGAGCGCTTCTTGCAGCGCATCTCTGTCCGTCTCTGCCGCGGCGATACGCCCCTGCCCTCCAAGTTGCGTGAGCTCAACCAAAGCGCGCAGCCTCTCCTGCTCCATAACCGCAGCGTCCCGCTCCGCAACCGCATCGTCCCGCTGCTGTTCAAGCCCCGCCTGCTCGTCGATGAGCGAGTCCCGATCCGCCTTGAGCCGCTCGCAATCGCGGACCGCTCTCTGCGTCGCCATCCATGCATCGGCGACACGGCCCTGCAGGAGAAGGTGCTCCTTTGCCATATCCTGCGTACAACCCGATCCCTTCTTACAACATAAAAGCGAAGCATGTGCTCACCGCAAACCACGTATCGGACAACAAACCGTCTTCCTTTCAATTTTTCATTTTATCTTTTATCTTTGAAACCCAAGTGTCCTTGTGAGCTAGACATCCGGGCCACCTAAGACGTCAATGGTTGAAGCGCATTGCATCGGTGTGGAATTCGGTTCATGAGGAGCGCCAAGAGGATCCAATGGATGCGAGTATTCTCAGGGACTCAAGTTACTAAGGGTCATGTCACAACACCTGACTTGGGGCCAGGCTTGTTCAGGCGTGTGCACTGAGAAAAATTGTTCTTCTTCTCTTACAAGAGTGGGGTAAAAAGGCCAGCCCAGAGCAGACCTTCTCCTCTTCCTCCTCCCCTCCTCCCTTCTCCCCCCTCCTCCTCCTCCTCTCCTCCCTCCTCCCCCCCCCCCCCCTCTCCTCATCATCATCCTCCCTGGAAGCGAGAATGACCTGCACTCATTCCCCAGCCCAGCGGGCTCACCACCCTGCCCACCCCTGTGGATTGACTGCGTTGCCATTGCGACGGCAAGGCGGGAGCAGGCAATGCGGGAGCAGGTGTCCCGGAGCTCTACCTCGAGTTGTTCAGAGTGGTGTTCTTTCAGCTCCTCTGTTTCCCGTTCAGCACGGACCAGGAGCTGTTGCGTCTCCTGCAGCTTGTTCCTCAAGCCGACCTGGTCCACGAGGGCCCCCCTTATCTCGCCAGACGCCTTCTGCGCGGCGGCAAGGCGGGCCGTCACTTCCTGCAGCTGTTGCTGGAGGCGGTCGCGATCCACGAGGGCCTCCCTCATCTCCGCAGTCTCCTCTACTGCGGCGAGGCGGGACATCGCTTCCTGCAGCTGTTCCTTGAGGCGGTCCTGATCCACGAGGACCCCCCTCATCTCCGCAGACTCCTTCTCCGAAGCGACAAGGCTGGCCCTAACTTCCTCCAGCTCTTGCTGTAAGCGGAGGAACTCATCTCTCATCATCTTCAACTGTAAATCTGTAGCGACATCCATACCTTCCATCATCGTCTCATAGATATTTTCGTGAGCGAGACGGAGGAACGGATCCTTTACCAAAGCTTCTTGCCTCATGAGCTCGTCAAACCTCCTCTCACCCCTTGCCATGAGCTCCATCACCGATCGCTTCTCTGCCTGGTAGCGCTCTTCCGCGCTGGCATCGGACATCACCTTGTCGGTCTCGCGCTCTGCGGAGGCCAGGAGGGACTTCGCTTCCCGCAGCTCGCCCTCGAGACGCGTGCGCGCATCCAGGGCCTCTTGCAGCTCACCCTCGAGGCGCGCGCGGGCTTTTACCTCCTCCCGATAATCGACCGCAAGGGCATTGCCGGCTTCAATCATCTCCTCATGCTTGCCCTGGAGGCGCTTGCGGGCTTCGACCTCGAGGCTCAGCTCACGCTTCAGGCGCGAGTCGGCATCAAGATTGGCTTTGACAAAATCTTGCCGCTCGCGCTCGAGGCGCGCGCGCACCTCCTGCTCCTCCTGCAGGTCGCCCGCGAGGTCCCTTTGGGCTATCATCGCAACTAGCAGCTCGCCATACAGGCACATGCGGGCATCCGCTTCCTCGGCCGCCTCTTTGAGCTCGGCCTCGAGGGGCGTGAGGGCTTCCACAGCCTCTAGCAGCCTGCCGTTGGCGCGCGTGTGGGCTTCATGGAACGCCTCTCGAAGCTTGGCCTCGCGTTCTCTGTTGGCTTCCATCTCAGCTTCTAGCCTGTCAACGGTAAAGCCCTCGATGCGCAAGCGGGATGCACGACACTCTCGGGAAAACTCGTCGGCTCCGGATTCGACCATATGCTCAAGCTCAGCCTCGCCACGGATATGAGCTTCAAACGCCTCTCGCAGCTCGCCCTCGAGGCGTCCGTGGGCTTTCATCGCCTCCCTAAGCTCTGCCCCGAGGTCCGTGCGCTTCTCCAGCGCGTCTCTCAGCTCGCCCTCGAGCTGCACGCGGGACTTCAGCGCCTCCCGTGTGCGGGCCCCCATCTGGTCCCTGACGCGCTCGGAGGCTTCCAGCTTGAAACGCAGATCATGGTTCTCGGTCTGCGCCTCCTCGGCTTGGTGCGCGAACGACTTGAGTAGCCCAACGAGCTCCTCGGGGTGGCCCTTGGCTTGCGCGATCTCGCCGCGCATGCGCTCCAGGTGTGCATTCAGGTCCTGCACCAGGTCCCGGCTCATCTGCTCCACCGGCAGGCTCCTGTCCTGCTCCTCTTCTTTGTGGCCTCGAAACACGCTGCGAATGTGCTGCAAGCTGCGGTACCACAACCCCCCCCCCCCCCCAACTTGGCTGTCAGTCCCCGGGAACAGACACAGAGCGTCCTGTGCAGTACGGTCCCTCCCCCCCCTCCAAACGGCTGCCAGTCCCCAGGCATAATCACAGAGCGCCCAGTGCGGTACAGCCCTCCCCCCCCCCCCACCCCAACATGGCTGTCAGTCCCCAAGCAGAGGCACAGGGCGTCCACGGAGGTACAGTGGCCCCCTCAAGGCTGTCAGTCCCCAGGCTGGGACTCACACATGGGCAAGGATGCAGTACAGGGTACTTGGCAAGATGTTGTAACAGGTCCCCCACAACGCCGGCAAGCCCCAGGCAGAGCCACAGAGTGCCCATTGAGGTACAGTATCTCCACAGGGCGGTCCAAGCCCCAGGCTAGGACTCTCACCCAGCGTACAAGATACTGCACAGCCCCCCCCCCCCCCCCTCGTCCCACCCGGCCCCAGGCGAAAGATCCTCAAAACTGAAAAAACCCAAGGCAGCAAGAGTCATCCCCACGGTGTGGGCAAGCCTCAGGCAATGCCATTCTTCACCAATTAAGATGCCATCTGCCTCCCCCCCCCCCCCCCAAAAAAAAAAAAAAAAAAAAAAAAAAAAAAAAAAACGCCGTCAGGTCCCAGGCTAGGATGACAGGGCAAGATGCGGTACAGGGTACAGCAACCTCCCTCCCTCCCCCTTCCCCTGTTTACTGAGAGAGGGGGGGGGGTTCAGGCGAAAGAACATCGGAGGGGGTGTGGATTTGGGGCGGGATTGGGGGGGCGGGGGGTCCAGAGCAGAGGACAATGGAGGGAGAAGGGGGGGGGAGAGATGGAGGGAGGATGGAGAGAGTGGAGAGGGGGTTCGCACTCGTCTCTGTGTCGCTGCTCTGCCTCGGCTTCGCGGCGCAGAAATTCTTGATTAGCCTTCCAGTCGGCTTCCCTTTGAGACAAATGCTGCTCATGTCTTCCTAATTCTTTCATAAGCCCCCGCCTATATTCATCTTCTGCCCGCCTTGCCTCCAGCTCCATTTGCATGTACTGTACAGGCACACCAACTAGTACATGTCACACAGTCTTGCCCTTTGTTGCCTACAAGTCCTGTACAGGCACACTCTACCGTTACATGCCACCTGTGTTACTCAGCCTTGCGTAACATCGCCTACAACTCCTCCTGTAAAGGCACACTCTACAATTAGATGTCACCTGTGTTACTCAGTCTTTTATAGCATCGCCTGCAAGTCCTGTCCAGGCACACTCTACAATTACATGTCACCCGTGTTATGCAGCCTTGCGTAACATCGCCTGCACGTCCTGTACAGGCACAGTGTACCCCTACATGTCTCCTGTATTACTCAGTCTTGTGTAACATTGCCTGCAAGTCCTGTACATGCACACTACCACTACGTGTCATAAATGTTACGCAGCCTTGCAAAATGTTACCTACAAGCTCCTGTACCGGCACACCAAGCATTCCATGTCACCGATGTGACCCCGGGTGTGAACTTCGGGTTCGTGCGGAGCGGGCACAGATCAGCGGAGCAGTAGATGAAAGGCAACACATCTCGCGGGGGGAGGAGAGAGAGTGCGGGAGGGGGGGGGAATGAGAGAGAGAGAGAGAGAGAGAGAGAGAGAGAGAGAGAGAGAGAGAGAGAGAGAGAGAGAGAGAGAGAGAGAGAGAGAGAGAGAGAGAGAGAGAGAGATTCACAGGTCCCCCACTTCAGAGATATGGTGCATGTATGTACTTTGCGTGGGAAAGATATTTCCCAGGTATATAGAATGGGGGGCTGAGCAATCTCATAGGACTGAGAAATCTTGTGGGATTGAAACCCATGAGATCTCCTTGCGCCTTTCCCTGTGAAATGCTGTCACGTGTTCGTCAGGGTCCCGACTTGGTCAGCCCTGGGGAGACCCTGGGTTTCCCCAAGGTCTCTCCCAATCCAGGCCGAATTCGGGGCCGCGACCTACCCCTGACCACCCAAGTGGAAG
Source organism: Botryococcus braunii (assembly GCA_002005505.1). Taxonomy (NCBI): domain Eukaryota; kingdom Viridiplantae; phylum Chlorophyta; class Trebouxiophyceae; genus Botryococcus; species Botryococcus braunii. The sequence continues at coordinate 104,607 of KV908423.1, forward strand.
GCCAGAAAGGTCGTACGGTTTCCCCCATAATCTTGACACCTTCTCAGGCGCCTAAGCACGCTTGGCCCCACAATGCTGGGAAAATCATTCTCGGGTGCATCATTTTTTGAAGGTGCATTGTGCCCCACACACACACACACACACACACACACACACACACACACACACACACACTCACACACACACACACACACACACACACACACACACACACACACACACACCTACACAACACACACACATTCTCTAGTGGACAGGGCGGGGTGGAAAATTGGAGCGCAGCCATGCTCCAGCCCATCCGACAATCAGATTTCCAGAGAAGGCACATCGAGAAACAACGTTGAGCCGCCGAAGCACAAACAAGTCGAGCACACCTTCGCCCTCTCGCGGAAAT
>KV908423.1:110000-129043 GCA_002005505.1 Botryococcus braunii
GGTTGAAACACATGTCAGGCAGAAGGCTATTGTTTGGAGTCCCCCTTCAATGGCATGAGCCCTCCATCACAAGAGGTTGCCAGAACTGGATGAATGCGGTACATGCAGCACATGTGCAAGAAACACTGTGCCTTGTAGTGCACTACCAATGTTGCAATTACCATTCTTGCCACATAAAACTGCTGCAGGAGCAGCCAAAGGACAGGAGATGTCAGACTGCAAGGGTCAAAATTGACATACAATGCAATGCAATGCCATGCAAGGGACCTCATGCGTCAACGTTGCGCTTCCTTAACTCGTAAGTACACTTCCATGCCTAGATAGTTGAGTGCCACACGCTTGACCAAAAAGCAGTGACATACGATTGACCGTTGTCTCAGACAGCAAATGTATGGGTTTTGAAGTGGGCCAAATGTCAAAGTCTGTACCCTGCAGACATCACAACTGCACACGGCACCTCCCATCTGCCCTGCCATTGCCATCACAGCATTCTTCTAGAACCCTCCCATGTTGACCAAATCCTAACATTGCCAGAACACTGGACACAGGAAGAGAGGCTTAAAGTATACCCCGGCAAGTCTGTGAAACGCATCAACAAAATTAAGGGACAACAAAGACAGATCGCCTGGGCATTCACTTTGTGAGATCTGAAGGGACCTCGTTCCTCACCACCTTTGGTCTGGCTTAGGCCCAAGTCCGGTGCATCACGACTAAACGAAGGGCCTCACCACTGCTGCCAGGACTTCGAAGCCGAGTTAGGGATCCCTCTTAAGAGATGGCAGAGCACGAAAATTTAGCTCCATACCATACTGAACAATGCCCATGGTTACACATCAGGACATTAAGGACTTGAACGACGGGGACATGCCATTCCATTCGGCTTCGAGCAGAAACCCTCCCTCAAAAAGATAATGTGCAATGCCACTAGACGTGCGCAGTGATATGGAAAGATTACTCCAGGGCTCTCGTGCCCATGCAGGTGCCTGACACAGAACGGTGTCCATCCTCCCGACTTCTGATCTGGGGCTTTCGAAACCTGAACCTCACATCTGGGGAGGTACCAGAGTCACAGGGACATACCATGATAAACAGTGGAAATCCTGTGTTTCGCCCATGCACTACCGTCCCAACTCCCAAACGATAACTACCGACGTGCCCACCCACCCCCCCTCCCCCGGGGGGGTTAAACCTGACCCGATGATTACCAGTCTACCCGAGGCGTCTTGACAATTGGAACAATGGATACAAGCAAGCCAGTTGTCTAGTACTCAATGAAGGGGGCGTTGCATCTCAACAAAGCAGTTGAAGTAGCCAATTTGTAGAGACGTGGGGGAACGCACTGTGATGTGGCTTCCCCATAAAACGGATCACCAGCTCATAAACAAGGCTCTACATTACAACAACATGTAGAAAACAGGCAACATACGTATGGAAGAGGCGCCAAAACCTTATGTACTGCAAACCCCATGTGTGACGTGCAATACCCGGGACATTAATAATCAATATAACGACGACCAAAATTGGTCAATCATAAATGTAAGAAAAGGATACAACACAACTGTTGAGGCCGGCGTTGAACAAAATGCGTGTCGGGCTCGCATCGGAACATACCTTGTTGAAGGTAGGTGGCAAATATGCGGCCTGCGAGGACCTCTAATGGTTGTCAACGATGTAGAGGTCATATTGGCTATCATCTGGCTATGAATATTTAGAGAAGAGAGTCCCATGGGGGCTCTTGATACTGACGTGTCCTTAAGGGCACGGAAGCCCCACGGAAAAAAAAATCCACAACAATGTTTAAAACCAGCTCAAATAATGTGGACAGATCTTCCAATGTTAAAAAGGAGGATGTTGCTTTGTAGAATTTGAAGCACTGAAATGCAATCCCGCATCAAGAACGGCAACATCATGCGGGGTCTGAGGACAACAGCCCACCCGAATGTCGGGTCCTTCCCGAAATCCGAAGACCAGACGTGACGACCGTCACCCCGTTTGTGTACTGTGCCCTGCACAATTGGGGGTTTTACATTGAATGCTTAAATCACATCTTTCAGAAAGTACTGGGAAAAAGCAAAAAAAGACTGCACGAGCCGCTATAACTCAAGCTCTAACGAACCGCCAGAAGTACGTCGTGAACATGTCTATAGACCCGTCTGTGTCTTTGCAACTATAATGGCATTTGAAGTACCAGGTAGGTCAATTTGTCGTCTAAAATCTACCCTAAGAAATATAAATGCTTTTGATTCTCATCGTGGAGAGTACAATTATGAAAGTACATCCTCATAATGTAGCTACCGGCAGGAAAAAAAAAACTTGCAGAAATCTGATGGGACTAGTCGGGGACAGGAAGATTGCACCACCTGGTGGCCTTACGTAATTATCATATTTTTGGCCTTGGGAAAGACAACGTTGCTTTCTCCCATCGAGATATTTAATTTTAGGCTAAGCATCACGGTTCTTTTCCCAACAATCACATTGTTGCCTTGTTGCAGGGACAGATCTCTAGAGAGATTTCTAGAAAATGAATTGTAGGGAAGAATGGTCAAAGCGGTTGCGTAGACATCAGCAATCGTCGACGTACAACAAGCTGGATCCAGCTGCAAGGAAATACTTGGATCCAGCTGCAACGAATCTTTTCGTGAAGAAAGTCTCGAATAATATACTACTTTATGGAAATAGTAGTTCGGCCCCTTGCTGACTCGACAATCCGGTTACCATATTTTTGGGGTGTGATTTCCTCTTATGTAATGTAAATAGTACCGTAATCCCTTTCCATGAGCCCTGATAAGAACTTTGGTGATTTGCGGTTAGCTGTAGGACATGCTTCACTTCACTTCATCAAAATTTTTTGATGAATTGATGAATTGATCAATGTTTAATTGTTAATGTGTTAAATTTCTTCCCCTCCATGAGCCATGCCGTATCTTAGGCCTGAGTCGGGACTTGCGTGGCCCTTCACATCACCAATCAGCCCTTCACTTGACAAAATGGCCCTTCAGTTTACCAAGTGGCCCTTCAGTTTACCAAGTGGCCCTTCACTTTATAAATTGGCCCTTCACTTCACCAGCTGGCCCTTCACTTGTGCCTTGTACAAGCTTAAGGGGTTCGCTTCTAATAAACACATACACTCATGAGACATATCAGAACGAGCAGTTACCGGTTTCATCTACATGTACATGTTGTGGACTATACTGTGCAAGTCTCCCGGGGGGCCCCTTTCATACAAGCATATCCTTAGTATATACAAGGAACTGTCATGTTTTAAAGTGAACCGCATTGAAGCACTGGCGTCAACGTCTATAAAGTTGCAGGCACCTTCGGGCCCGGGCACATATATGTTAACAACCAATTGGCATGCGCATGCATACATCAACAAAATTTTCAGTACTGACTTAAACGACAATGACAATGAAGATGTGATGATGATGATGATGATGATGATGATGATGATGATGATGATGATGATGATGATGATGATGATGATGATTCACATTCAGGAAGAATAGGGGCAGCACGGGTGAGGCGCCGGAGGCTACTCTTAATGCTTTCGCAGTCTTAAGAAGCTCCCCCGAGAAGAGTCCATGAGAGCAGGCCAACCATATCCCAGTGCCGCGAAGCGTGCTCCTAGGTGCTGGGCGTCGGAGCGCATGGCAACTGGACAACCGCTGAAAACGAGCTCGGTGGCCATGATGGCGTTTTGAATATGTTTTGATACATTGAATAGGAATGTATATACAGAGCGGGCTCGCGGAGCATCGCCTTCCCGCCCGGGAGGCTGCTGCGAGAGCTCGCAATGTGTACTGCGAGTTCAGCATGCTCTCAGCCAGCTGAGACTCCCGAGGCACGTGATACTAATCTGAGTTGAGACAATACTGGCAGAAGGCGGCGCTGCCGGCAGGTCTTTAAAACTTTCAGAGACCTGCCTGCAGCGCCGCCTTCTGCCAGTACAAGTACCGTCTTTAGAGTTTAAAGACAGTACTAGTACTGTATTTAAACTCTTTAAAGGTCTTGAAGCGTACCTTCAAAAGATCGGCAAGTTAAACTGCTCGAGCTCCTTTCTGACTCCACGAAAATGCATAAGGTGGACGAGTATATGTATATACGGGTCAGAGATTCAGGGTCTCAGGAGGCTGCCTGGCAAGTTGAGGCTCCGTTATCCCTCTTCCCTAGCTCCGCGGACTATCCCCGTCCTTTGTAACAAATTTGTTTAAACGTTAGAGTGCGCATGCAAGCCACAGGTCACGCACCACACATGCGTTGGCAGTCTTTCCAGTGTCGACATGGAACTCCGGAGCCTTTCCAGACACTGGATCCATGGACGTCCGACGTGGTCAAATAGGGTGAATGATGATCATCGTTGTATAAATTGGGGCCGGTAGGTACGTATTCAAGTTTGTACGCTGATGCCATACGTACATGAGGCTCATCACGTTTACTCATTGGCTTTAGGCACTTCACATGACATGCATTACAGGCGAAACGCCTGCAGTAGTCAGGCATACATTTGGGAGAGACGATGAACGACATCATAGGGTGAGCAAAGGTAGGGACCATCACGCAAGTACACGTCTTTAACAACGGTTGGTTATTGATTCCATCGCGTGTGTACACGTGTCGTTATATAAACTGCAATTCGGAGTTAACAAGGGTGCACGGTTCAATCAGTTAGGAAGGACGTGTACTCCATTGGCACTTTATGTGGTGAGAAGACAACGGGGCTGGCTTGTATTTGAATTGTCCTGGTGTACAGTTTGTTTGCTGCGTAGCACTAAGGGCGTGCTTGTAAGGTAGCGGGTGCGCTGTGGTGGGAACGCTTAAACACCTGATAAGTGCTGTGAGGGCTAAGGGTACCTGCGGACACAGCCGGGAGATCTATTGGTCCAGAGAGTGGAAACGAGAGAGTGTTGTGTCGACAGGGGATCGTCACGGTCTGCATCCGGATACACCCACCATCAACATACGCAACAATCATCCATAATGATGGTTATCCATCATCGATGGTTGCAGACATCGTGAGATGGTCGGCAGAAAACAAGTCGCCAGATTTCCTGTCCTCGTCATTGAGAACAGTGGCGGGCTGGAAAGATCGCTTGGCCGCATCAGTGGCCTCCCCCGGGCCCGGGGGGGGGGGGGGGGGAGGGATCCCGCGAGGCAGGAGGCCTGGGTGTGCTTAACCGTTGTTATTACAATATTGTAATAACACTTTTTATTTTGATCTTGTGATTATAACCTTTTGGCAGCTGCCCGTGTGGTGCGTTCATGGGGAACTCCCACGAGCGGTGCTTTTGCTGGCGATACTCACATGAACGAAGTGGCTCATTGCTGTACAGCTGTACACATGTAGTACTGTCAAGGCACTATGCTGTGTGCGGAAGCTTTGTGCCTTGTAATTTTTGCGAAAGCTTTGTACAATTTTAGAGGATTACTGGCAGTTATTTACTGCATGCGCATGCCCGGCTCATATGGTTATGTTAGTTCTTTCCGTCCGGAGGGATCCCATCTCAAGGAACCCTCCTCACCGGTGGTACCTCCCTTTCCCCCCACCCCCCTTTGGCTGGCCACCATCTGGCCAGATGCCAACCGATTGGTCGTCGCGAAAACGACAAACAGGGGGGAGATCTCTCTAGAAAACTGGTCATTACATAACTATACATTTTGCAGTTCTCCAGTACGCATATACGAGAAGGCTTCGCAGCACCAATGGGGGGCAGGTATGGCTGTACTAGCTACTGCTTGGGGCGGTACTAGGTGTTGAGTAATGAACATTAATATTGAATGCCTTGTGCTTTTGGTGATCTTCATGTACACTATTAGGATATGGGTCCATTGAGAACGTTCTTAACGTTAACGTTCTTAACATAAGGTATCTTGAGACACGGTAGAATGTGGACGCTTTTGAACATAAGGTACAATCTGATCTAGATTACGCGTTTGTTCGGCTGAACTCTTAAGGCTGCCCCACCGGTGTGAATGCCAACTGGTTGTGAAAGATGCTGGGCATTTCCAGATGCTAGTCTTGTCCAACAGTTGTGTATGATACTCAGCAGACAGTCGGACAGACGGACTGCAGCTGGAGTAACTTTGTCCCCTGACGACCTGTCTGCTCTTTACAGGTGATACTGAATGCCCATAATGCCTACTAGGCTATACTAGCTACTGCTTGGGGCGGTACCACCAAGGCTGTACTAGCTACTGCTGGGGGCATATATATATATATATATATATATATATATATATATATATATATATATATATATATATATATATATATATATATATATATATATATATATATATATATATATATATATATATATATATATATATATATATATACATATTACCTTATGTAAGGCATTTACAGGGAGTTTCCTTTCATTTTACGCTTCTACCTGTGTTACGGAGCAGAAAACAATGTATTGGAAGACAAACGTGAACACTTAAACGTTGATCGACGGGTCGCGATACGTCTAACTCTTACGTCTGTTTTGTCCTCGCGAGTAGGACCAGCCTATGTGTCTACATTTGGCTGCCACCCTATTGTGTCCTGCAAAGACCTGTACAGGGAGACGGTCTTCCTATACAAGTTCTAGAACTTATACTGACCTGATCCTGTGGAGGTATGGGGTGAACATCATGTTCCAGCGCAGGTATTGGGAAAGAGTCACGCCTTATCCCTCGATTTAGATGGAGGTATCTTCACCTGGCTTCCCGTGTATCTTAATTTGTCATCCTCTCTCCTCCCTCCCCCCTTCCCTTCCTGTCGCATTTCCTAGGGTATAATGCTCTAGTATGGTCCTTGGCATTGCTCTTTGACTTGCCATGTGATCTGGATTCGCAGTACAACCTCGCTCAAGTAGTTCCCTCGGTTGCCCGACTACGTATACGCGTCTGTGGCAGTACAGTATAATTCAATCCACCCTGGGTTTAAGAGTACGCTTGCGAATCAATCATGTAACACTCTTTCGTTGCACACCACGAACGTCTCACTGTCTCATAAAAACCTCTTCCGCTTAGTTCACGCTACAGTGGTATCGGCGACAAGGATTAGTTCCTTGTCGTTCGTTCGTGGTGCGTTTCTTTTCCTTTCGGATTGTGATGTCTCGGCATCCTCGTTCGGGTTCAAGGGCTCGTGCACCTAGTCCTGGCATCGCGGAGCCAGATCCAGCCATAGATCTTCTTGCTTATGTATATGTAGATCGTTCATGGGTAGATCCTTGTTGTATGCTTAGGCGTTTGGTAGATATCGGTGCCCTGCTCGAAGGAGCCGTTGCATTGGGATCTAGTGTTCCGTCGCATTCCCCTCCAGCTGATACCACTCAGAGCATTTCAGAGGGACTTGAGATGTTAATTCAGTGCTCTCTCGCGCAACCTGCACCTGTGGTCGTGCCGCAGCCCATACCAACGGCAACTCCGGCATCGGCTACAGCCTCGTCAGGTTCAGGGAAGCCCTCGCTCAAGTTGCCAGACCCATCTGTATTCGAGGGAGATCCAATGATGTTGGATCCTTGGCTTATGCAGACTGAAATGTTTTTGGGGACCTACGATGTAGGCTTGGCATCCGCTCGGTCCGTGGAGGTGGATACGACGTTCTTCCGTGCTTCCAATTACACCTTGAGTTGAGGAATCACTTTCACAAATCAAATAAAACTTGATTTGTTGGACTTCTTTGGTATTACAGCAGTGTGAGGCCTGTTTAAGATGTCTGCCAACTGTTCAGTGACCCAGTATGGGATTCCTGTTTTGTATGGGCTTGGTAATCTGCAGGATTTCTTTCACAGTTGTTGCCATTCTTTCATGTCCCATATTGTGGATGGGCATGGTTTGTGTAGAGAGTTTCAGACATCCCCCCATGCCAGTGACTTGATCAATCCTGTGTGCATGTATAAGAGAGATGCAGCTCCTCACCTTCTTTCTAGTGATGCTCATGTTGTCTTGTTTGTTGATGGTAGTAACAGGGAGTGTACTGTTAGCCAGCTTGTGTCACAGCTACTGCCAGGTACTAGATTGACTGTGCTCTCTTGCCTGAGCCACTGTGAACAGGTGCTGGAAGGGACTACACAACAACAGTCTCATGATGTATTGCTCTCGGCTTCTGTTTTGGATGCACTGGGTCTTACTTCCACCTTTAAGAGCTCACCCCACTGCAGTTCCCATACAGGCTTGCCCTTATATCGTTGCCTGGTACAGACTGGTTGTCTCAGTGTGAAGGAGAAACCCCTGCCCGCAACTTCTTTTGACTCTTTTGTTCAGCTTGACAGTAGACACATTGTGAATAGTCTTGATCTTTCCTCCACTTGCATAGAGTTTGAGGGAATTCTTGCTAGTAGACCTGTCAGGATTTGTTGGACAGTGGAGCCTCTGCAAATTTTATTGATGATAAACTTGTGCAGGAGCTTGCCCTTCCCACTGTGCCTTTGAGTTCACATGTTACTGTGAGAGTGGCTGATGGTAGGACATCTGTGGTAGGACATAGTGTGTCAACTGACCTGACTGTTGGGACCTTGGGTTTTGGAGTCACCTGCCTCCCTACTGAGTTGACCTACTATGATCTTGTCTTGGGCAAACCTTGGTTAACTGCTTTTAACCCAATTGTGAATTGGAAATTGAATGCTGTGTCTTTGGTTCATGCTAATAAAACACATGTACTTTTGGGGTGTCAGAGGTCAGGCATGCCTGGGTATGTGATCTCATCCATGGAAGTGGAAGAGATGGTGAAGTTGGGTGAATCAGTGTACATTATTCAACTGAATGCAGTGACTGACAATGTTTCAGATACTGATGCATACAATGTGCCAGAGTTGGAGCAGCTTTTGCAGGAATTTAAGGATGTACTGTCTGGACTTCCTGAAGGCCTCCCTCCTTCTCGTGCTGGAGACCACCACATCAGATTGGAGCCGGACGCAACTCCTCCAGCCTCCCGCATATATCCACTGTCTGGAGCCCAGCTTGCTGAGCTACGTGCACAGTTGCAGGAGCTCCTTGAGAGGGGGTTCATCCGCCCATCGACATCACCATTTGGTGCACCCATCTTATTTGTTCCCAAAAAGGATGGTGGATGGCGTTTATGCATTGACTACAGGGCCTTGAATAGGATTACTGTTAGGAACCAACACCCATTGCCTAAGATTGATGAGATGTTCGAGCAATTGCATGGAAGTTGTGTATTTTCTAAGCTAGACCTTGCCTCTGGATATCATCAGATACGTATGCATGATGACAGCATAGAAAAGACTGCTTTTAAAACCCGTTATGGTCATTATGAGTTCACTGTTATGCCTTTTGGGTTAACCAATGCACCTGCCACCTTTCAGTCTGTGACGAACTCTATCTTGTCTCCCTTCCTTGATAGATTTGTGCTGGTGTACCTAGACGATATCCTCATGTATTCTAAATCTGTTGCAGAGCATATGGAGCATTTGAGGACAGTCTTGTCAGTGCTCAGGGAACATAAATTTTATTGCAAAAGGTCTAAGTGTGATTTTGTTGCTCAGCAGGTGGAATACCTTGGACACCTGTTGACACCTCATGGGACTATGGTGGATCCTAGGAAGGTTGCAGCCACTCAGGATTGGCCCACTCCTTTGAATGTGTCACAGTTGAGAGGGTTTCTAGGTCTTACTCAATATTATGATACTTTTATGGACCATTTTGTAGATGTTGCCTATCCTCTTACTGAGTTGCTCAAAAAGGATGTGCCTTGGACCTGGGAGGGACCCCAGCGGGAAGCATTTGTAGCATTGAAAGATCTTGTTTCTACTCCTCCTTGCCTTTTGATGGCTTGATTTAGATAAACCTTTTGTTGTGCATGTAGATGCCTCAGGTTTTGCTGTTGGTGCTGTGTTGCAGCAGGATCAAGGAAAGGGACTGCAGCCCGTTGCCTTCGAGTCCAGGAAACTCCAACCCCCTGAGAGGAAGTTAGCACCATATGACAGAGAGTTGCTTGCTCTTGTTCATGCCTTGCTTAAATGGAAGCATTTGTTGCTGGGTGCTAAGTTTACTGTACACACTGACCAGCAAGCACTTGAGTATTTATTGAGTGCTCCTGTTAGGACTAGTAGGCAGGAAAGATGGCTTACTGAAATCATGAGATTCATGCCTGATATTAAATATGTGAAGGGCACTGTCAATGTTGTTGCAGATGCTTTGTCTAGGCGTGTTGATTTGGCAGTAATGCATGTCTCCTCTGGTTCTGTCTCGTCCCTCCTACCAGAAATTGCTTTGCTGTGTGTTTCTGATCCCACAGTTGCTAAACTTGTGGAAGAAGGTGTTTTGGTGATGAGAGACACTGTACCTTATTCGGTGCAGTCAGGTAGAGTGTATGTCCCTGATGCATTGCGAGAGAAGGTACTGAGAGAGTGTCATGCCACCCCTTTTCTGGCCATCTTGGGATTAACAAGATGTATGAATTAGTGTGCAGGGAATTTTGGTGGCCACGTCTCAGCTCATCAGTCAGGGACTTTTGCAGGCCTTGTGACACCTGCCAGCGCACTAAGGGGACTGGAGCCGTACCTTATGTTCTACTTCAGCCACTGCCTATTCCGGATGGACCTTGGCAGAGCATTTCCCTTGACTTAGTGACTGATTTACCTGTCTGCTGTGGTTTTGACTCGATTGTGGTATTTGTTGATAGGTTTTCTAAGTTGTGTGTCTTGGCTGCATGCACTAAAACCATCACTGCACCTCAACTTGTACAACTGTTTGTTGACAGGATCTTTGTGAGATTTGGAATGCCTACCTCCATTGTGAGTGATAGAGATCCAAGGTTCACTAGCCATTTTTGGAAGGCCTTTGTGAAAATATTGGGTACTGAGATTGCTATGTCTACTGCTTACCACCCTCAAACGGATGGGCAGACTGAGAGAATGAACAGGACCATGGAAGACATGCTGAGAGGGTTTGTGGGTCCCAGGCAGGATGACTGGTGCAAGTATTTGAGTATGGTGGAGTTTGCATATAATAACTCACTTCAGGCTTCAACACTGCAGACACCCTTCTTCCTGAATCATGGGCGCCATCCCCTTACTCCCTTGTCTTCTGCTATTCCCTCACATTCTGTGAATCGTGCCGTTTCTAAATGGGTTGAGGCGCTGCAGACTGCCTTAAAGAGTGCCAAATCTAATCTTGCCTCTGCACAGCAACGGCAGAAATCTTATGCAGATAGAAAGAGACGAGACCACCCTTTCAAGGTGGGGGACTAGGTGTTGTTGGCTGCAAGGAAAAACCAGCTTTCACCTGGGCTCTCGTCAAAGTTATCAGCTAAGTATTTTGGGCCCTTTACTATTGCTGCAGCAGTTGGTTCTCGAGCTTTTAGACTCGTCTTGCCTGAGACTGTAAATAATCATCCTGTGTTTTATGTTTCCCAGCTGAAGCCTTATGTGTCTTCATCTGTACCAGTTACTGTTACTTCACCACCTCCTTTGTATGCAGACAAGCGTGGCGGCGTTTATGAAGTGGAGGCCATCATAGCTAAGAAGAAAGTTGGAAAGTCTTGGCGCTACTTAGTCAAATGGAAAGGCTACGATGAGACTGAGAATACTTGGGAGCCTCTTGCCCATGTTCGCCATCTCGCTGATGACGTGGCAGCTGCCCCAGTCCTTTCTTAAGTCCCACTTGCGGGCATCCCTTGATTAAGCCATTTGCGGCTTGAGACTTTTCCAGCCACTTGCGGCTGATAACCCTTGGAGCTTCAACACCAGCCAGCTTGGATCTGGAAGGGAGGGAGGGTGGAAGGGTCTGGGAGGGGGATTCGTGAATTGGGACTTGCATGCATGTCTCTTGGTTATATGTTTTGCATGGGTTATGTTTCCTTACCCACGGCTCCACTTTGTGATGCACTTGCTGTTGCAGTGTAGCTGCAAATTGTAGTTCCGTGCATGAATAACTTGCTTTGGTATCTTACCCATGAGATACACTATGTGGCAGTTGGTTGTGTATAGCTTGCTGCTCTAGACGATATGCCTTATGCCTTTAATTGGAAAGCCACCTCAAGCGAAGGTTACACTGCAGTGCAGGGTAACTGGACCTAAGGTTTGGACAAGTGCTAGTCTAATGACTCAACCTAATTGTTTCATCACTGGTGTGAGTGCTGTCTAGAGAGTTCGTCCCCTAAGTTAGAGGATCCGCCTTGCAGACGATAGTCCTTAGAATGTTAAGGTATTCGAGCATTGAGCAGATGAGTCCCTCGTCTGTGTCGTGCTAACTTGCTTTGTGGACTTCATCCTCTGACTTGCGTTGTTTCGTAACTATAGGAGGTGTGATTGTCTATAGTTACAGTAAGCAGGGTTCGTGATGCCCATGTCTTACGTTTGTGGCCCCATTGCCATAAACAACATCTCATAGCTTATGCCAAGGGGGAGGGCATGTAGCATTTCCTAGGGTATAATGCTCTAGTATGGTCCTTGGCATTGCTCTTTGACTTGCCATGTGATCTGGATTCGCAGTACAACCTCGCTCAAGTAGTTCCCTCGGTTGCCCGACTACGTATACGTCTGTGGCAGTACAGTATAATTCAATCCACCCTGGGTTTAAGAGTACGCTTGCGAATCAATCATGTAACACTCTTTCGTTGCACACCACGAACGTCTCACTGTCTCATAAAAACCTCTTCCGCTTAGTTCACGCTACACTTCCTCCCTCCCTCCCTCTAGAGAGAGAGAGAGAGAGAGAGAGAGAGAGAGAGAGAGAGAGAGAGAGAGAGAGAGAGAGAGAGAGAGAGAGAGAGAGAGAGAGAGAGAGAGAGAGAGAGAGAGAGAGAGAGAGAGATTCCCCCCCACCCTTCCCCCGCTTCCCCCTCTTCACTCTAGAGTGATCTAGAGTTTCTTTGAATCAAGCCAACCCTATTTCTCCGCTTATCCTGCGAGAATATGGCCATGTGGACTTCGAGATACACTATGCCTTCAGTTGGAGCTCCTTATTGCTCTTTTAAGTGGCACTTCTGATCACCAAGCTACTTATACGTATACTGTCTCTATTTCAAGTTGATAATTATCGTCATAAAATGGCCGTTCCCAAACCAGCCAGGTGTTCTAGAAAGCCTCCTAGGTAGGCATCCTACAGGAGGGTGCAACCTCCTTTAACTTATATTTGCAAACTCCAACTGGAATTTGCTTCGGAGATGCAGAATCCCCTTAGATGCTCAAAAGCATCTCCCGCCGGTTATGAACCCCCCCCGCAAATGTAAACACTGCATACGAGTGTACTTTTCCAACCCCAAGAAAGAAGCACTAATCAGTGCTTCATTTCATTTCTGTGTTTTGGGAGGCTGTCAGTGCGCTCCAATGCAGCCCAAAAATACTCTTGGATTAGTTCTTTCAAACGCTGGTGTTTGGGAGGCGGTCAATGCATCCATACGGCACCAAGGATACTTGCAAACCTTCTCAACTCGTTTGAACTCCCTATAATTTTTTATAAAGCCTTATAAAGCCTTAAGGTCCGATTTGGGATTTATCCAAGAGGCGCTCCTCCTCGCCTCATTAATTATATAGCTCAGAATATTGGATTGATTTCATCATGATTTGTTTGATGGATCAGTCCACATGTGTGTGAGAGTCTTAGCTGCCGTACAGCACAGTATTGTACATGTACCAGTACATCTAAGGGTATGTACCCTTAGACATAGATGTATCTGTATGGCATCAACCTTGTACATATGCTGAGATATTATACCACTTCTGTGCACCCACGTATGCGTACACATATATATGCACAATAGCAGACTTATGTGTGTGTCATCCCCGGGGCCCACCACCGATATAAGGTTATGAGTCCTATTTTTAGGAGTCTATAGACTCATTGAAAGTGGGCCCTAAACTTCACGCTAGCTAGCACTGCAGTACTAGTGTACGCTGTATTGCAAAACGTGGGTAGACGTGTCTGTACAGACCGTTTCATAGCGCCCTACAGGGAACTCATTTCATAAACCAAATGTGCTTCACTACTATTGTATCACATGGGCGCTGCAACGATTCATGTGTTGCATTAGCTGCTTTTGCAATCAGCAAGCTGTGCATGCACCACCTTTGCACAAGCGAAGGAAGCTGTCAAGGTGCCCTTATTCCCCACATGGAGTTGAACCAACCGTCTGCCAATACCGTATGATGCATCCAATCAGGCATGTGCATGGCAATACTTGCAGTACATTGGCATGCGCATTGACGGTAAGTGTGGGAGGACTCCTTGTCATCGTGTTTGTGGTTCTGATATGGAAAACTATACTAGTACTGTAAGTACTGTAATGGCCCGCGCGCGTATCCATAGAAACAGGCAATCAAAAAACCATTTTGCAGAGTACAGTACTTCTGTACTAGAGCAACAGTATTAAACATTGTCAGCACATTTCCTTTCCCTCTGGTTAACGATTGGGTCTTAACACCAATAGCGAGGTCAACTCATTCAGTATACTGTACGTACGATGAGCGTTGCAACAGCTCGTCCATTGCGCACAGATTCCCTACATAGAAGTAGACCGTTAACGTTTGTGTCGAAGGCCAGTCGCCAGGGACCCACCTTTGATATCAAACCGTACACCGTTCCCATTTCTTACGTACGTTGCTGTCATTGCATTATTATAAATGCATTACAACGCGTTGCTGTCATTGCATTTATAACTGCATTACAATGCCAATGCTAATTACCAATGCTATGAGGCGAGCGCAGTTTACACTTGCAAGGCAACGAAAGTTCAATTGACTTGCAAGGGGTTATCTTGCGGCAGCAGAGGTGGCCACGGATGACAAGTTCATGCGTGAGCTTAATATTGGCATATGCACCGTCTGTGCCGGTACCAGGGCCTTCCCCAGGATCCCTTGGACCTTCTGCCTTCGTACCATTCGGGCCAGTGGATGTCATCCACCCAAAACAGGAGATCGGGAAGACCCATTTCCCGCCTCCTTAGCACCAGTGGGCGAACCAGGTCCGCAAAGTCCCCCTCCACAGCCCACGAACCCCTCAACACCAGAACACAGAGATCGCTAAGGGCATTCAGAGGCGCCATGACGTTGCAGTGCGGCTTGGGCGAACTCTCGAATCCGCTGCCCCACACTTCCACATGGGTGAGGCGAGGCAGCTTGGCCAAGCACTCGACGTCGCTAGCCAGGTTTGTTGCACTGAGCGCTTTGTACAAGTCGAGGAACTCGAGATGGGTCAGCGTGGTGAAGCATTCTGCCGAGGGCCGGGCTTGACATTCTGCCCGGAGCTGTACCGCATGTACCGCATACTCGAGCTCGCATTCGTCTGGCTCCTGGTACGTTGCGCTGACCAGCAAACAAGCCAGGCTCCGCAGTGCCGGCAAGTGCGAAATGAAAGCTGCATGTGCATCCGGGCTCGTAATCTCAACGTCCAGAACCGTGAGGCCCGCGAACGAAGCGTGCAAACAAGGCAAATTCAAGTCGGGTCTGGGAACTCGTTCGTAGAAGCCAGCGAGGTGTTGCAAGCCTGGGGGTAACCATTCCACGAGCTCTTCGATGCTGGGGCCCACAGAGCTGCCAACATCCAATCTTGTCAACGTGGTCCGCAGGTGGTGCATAGCGGTATAAACCTCCGCATGTGCTACAACTTGCCAATGCAGGACCAGCTGGCCAAGGTACCGCCAGCTTTCTGCCGCAATCTCTAGTCCCTCCAGCAGATCCCCATTCCCGACATACAGCTCCAGAGTCTGCAAGTTTGTAAGGCGGGACAGGGTGCTGCAGTCTCCTCCATAGGATCCTCGGGCTGTGAGAAAGGCCCAGGCGAGTCGCGTGAGGTGTGGGACCGCGGCCACACATTCGAGCCAGGAGATGTCGCTCTGCCACCCGCTGACCTCGAGGGTGACTAATGTTGTTCGGCCATCGAGTGCCGACAGCACCGGCTGCCAGAAGCGCGCTTCAAAGTAACCCAAGGACCGTGCCGTGTTGCAGCAAAGCCTTTTGAGGGAAGACCGTCCTCTGATGGCGGACACTGCCTCCGGTACAGTGCTTGAGCTGTCCATGAAATCGAGCTCGAGATCAACCACGTATGGGCAGGCTGCAAGCAGGCTTGTCATTGGCCGGGTGCCTCTCATGTCAATGATGCATAGACGGGTTAAGTTTGTTATCCCTGCAAATGTTGATAAGCCCACCACAGGACTTGGCGTGGACCCCCATCTGGACCGGGACAGGCACAGGTTCACAGATAGCGTTAGGGCATTAAGGTGCCGAAGGCATGTGGGATGGGAAGACCGGAGCACATCATCAAAGCGTCTCCCAAGTGGGGCGGCGCCTAGATCAAGGCTCAAACTCCTCAAGTTGGTCAACTTCTGCAGCTGCTCGCCAAAGCCAGCCTTGACCCAGCCCTTATACCTAAAATGTAAGCGGGTCAAGGACGGGAGAGATGCCGTGCGATAATCTCGGCATACCAGCCGAGTCGCCAACCGTGAATCGTTCTCCATATGTCCAAAAATGACGGTCACGATATCGGATGGAAATGGCCCATTGCCTGGGGCATCTATGTGCCTGCACGAAGCAACTTATTCGGCAATCTTTTTCTCAGTTTGTAATGAATGCCAAGATAAATTGATACGTAACGAGACGTGGAAGTCTATCAGCATTGATGTCTAGCCCATCTCAGCCATAACTCCAAGCTGCTTATCTGGCCCCCTTTTTTCCAACCCTCAAGCTCTGTCCGTGCCCCGGCTCCCTCTCCCTTATGCGAGCGTTCGCGCTGTGTGTGTGTGTGTGTGTGTGTGTGTGTGTGTGTGTGTGTGTGTGTGTGTGTGTGTGTGTGTGTGTGTGTGTGTGCGTGCGTGCGCGCGCGTGTGTGTGTGTGTGTGTGTGTGTGTGTGTGTGTGTGTGTGTGTGGTGTGTGTGTGTGTGTGTGTGTGTGTGTGTGTGTGTGTGTGTGTGTGTGTGTGTGTGTGTGTGCGTGTGTGTGTGTGTGCGTGTGTGCGTGTCTGTGGGTGTGTGTGCGCGCGCGCGCAAATATGTGGGTGTGTTAGACTTTCTACCCATGTTCATTTTGGAGCTGCTTTGGTGGGTATCTTACTCACCTTAAACGTTTTCGGTCATCATCGACACTTTCTGGGTTATTAGACACCTCTCTATTGTCTACGCTTTCCTGTTGCGTCATTGCACGCTGCAAGACAACAAGAAGCTTGATCATATTCTCTCCATGATTACTTCGAGGGTTGATAAAGGTGACACCAGAGCTTATGCCGAAACAAACATGTAAGCCCACCCACGGAGGCGTTTCAGGGTAGTCACAGTTGAAAATGATGAATTTCAATATGTATACATATATATATATATATATACACACATGTACATATATCTCACCTTAATTGATTCCAGATACTTAAAATAACTGCTGGGATTAGGTAATTTCAAAGGAAGCTCAGAAACCATACGACGGGTTGGGGGTTGTCCGCGTGTTCCCGTGACTGCGTTCCGGCGTTCCAGTCGTACCAGACCACGGTTATTTCAAATGTTTACTTCCTTGTATCTTATACATAACAGTTGGATTAATCCTAAAGGTCGCGTTTCGCACATATTGGACTTCAGGACGGCTAAACTTCAGGTGATTACTAGACTGCTGTCACAGCTTGAAACCGAAGAACCGGGGCACGTTCTCAGGAATTTGTACGTTCACTTGAAGAGCTTGTTATTTAATGAGCCCTGCTGCAGGCTGTTTTTTTCTTTTTGTGTTATGTTTGTCGTTCGTCCTGCCAAGCCTGGTTCAGGAGTCTTGATCTGGGACTCGGACCCCACGAGTCCAGCCTAGCCTAGGCCGCCTAGGGAGTCCCCGGAAGGGATCTGCAGGGACTCCCCTGCAGGGGACCCGAAAGACCTCTACCCCGGTCGGTAAGTTCCCTCGTGCTGATGAATTCATCAGGTTAACTGCACCTTACTAGTGTCCCTCTGAATGGTGAAAAGATCAGTCACAGAACCCCTGAACTTACATTGGGATCGCAGTGCCGGGAAGAATATCCTGTCCTGAGGAGCCACACTGTACCTCCTTTTCGCCCTGGCGCTTTCGACAAGCCGATTTTACTCCAAGGTTCCAACTAAAGCATTTAGTTCAATGGGAACACCATAATATTTCGCTTTTCAGAGCGCTACTTTCTTGAAATTTGAGGAGTAAGGGACACAGAAATTCGCGAGATCAATGCTGAACAGCTCTTGTGGCATTACACTGCACTTTCTTCCTGCTTCGGAAAGCAATGTGTCGCAATCAATCAATTCAAGATGTCGAGTCCTCAGTGGACAGGTAGGGCCTTCCTAAATTTGGCTGAAGGATCCGGGGGTGGTGGTAAGGGGATCACTGCAAGAGTTATTAGGTACCAAGGATGATGCTTTCTGCACTATATCAACTGAATCATACCATCGTCTAGCCTTGTGGGTAGCTTATGCTCCTTAAAATTTAGGGTGAAAGAGTTCACATTTATGGCAAGCAACACACACACACACACACACACACACACACACACACACACACACACACACACACACACACACACACACACACACACACACGCACGCCCGCACGCCCACGCACGCCCGCCCGCCCGCACGCACGCCTGCACGCACGCACGCGCGCACACACACACACACACACACACACACACACACACACACCACACACACACACACACACACACACACACACACACACACACACACACACACACATCCGCGGATACGCCCCCCCCACACACACACATACACACACACACACACATCCGCGCATACGGGCCGTCACTCACACTGATCCTGTGACTTAAAGAAATGGTACTCCGACTACACTTCGGCATCATGGGAAAAACAATCCGGCGCTGAAAAGTTACTGCAAAGTCGAAGGCAAAAGGACATTGATAAAGGAGAAAACCTTGGGGGTGTGGGGGGGACAGGTTCTATCTGGTATACTGGATCTTGACTTTGCTGGGCTTGGCAAATCTTCTTCCCTTCAACGTCTTCATTTCCCAACCGGAGTATTTTGCCGTGCGGACCCATCAGGTTCCAACAGTACCATGGCTGGCAGATGGTATAGAGACGTCAATAGTAATCGCGTTCCAACTTATGTGCGCCCCCCAT
>KV908423.1:134933-149933 GCA_002005505.1 Botryococcus braunii
TTTCCCAGGAGTTTCCCTGAATGTAGCCTCATGGCTGTTGCTCAGATATTTAGAGCACATGCATTATGCTGAGGTATGACAATGTCGCGATTGTATAGGAAATCTCGAGGAAAATGCGGAAACTGACAGCAGAGTCTACTCGTAAAGCCAGGTGGGGATCTGCTCCAAAACACGCTTTCCTTGAAACTCGGAGCAGAGAACAATCTTTATCTGCACTAACTATGAATGCAAGCATGTCGAGGGAGCAATCCCTTGGACGTGGCTGTTGAAGGATACTCAAGCTGTTCACACAGCTGATCTAGACGTCCTCGTTCCGTAGGCTACGAATCGTAGCCCATGTGCAGGGCAGGTGTCGAAGGCCCAAATTTCTACCCTAGGTAGCGGTCATGTTGACGACGTGGCGGCCTAGGCACGTCGACTTGTACAAGAAGGTTCCCCGGGAAATGATAAAATGACAGGTCGTATATCTCCCGTTTCTCCCACGTAACTGTAGCTCATTACTTACAGGAGAGCATCAAAAGACTGTAAGACAAAGCAATATGGAGGGAGTAAATTGTTGTCGATGTACTTTGGCCGTTCTTGTCCTGAGTCTGCTGGCAGGTGTGTGCAGTGCGTCTGGATTCCATCGGTGCTTGGATGTCATGTTCATGGAGCTTCCCCTGGCTTTGCAGCATCTCCATTGTTTGCGTTCCTTCAAAATTTACTACTGGATACACCATTTGAGCGTTCTCAATCGTGTCTTACAATAGTGACGTTATGCGAGATTAACTCAACGTTTCTGGTGACGTTTACATTTGTTTACTTTGGCATGCTGTGTTTTTTGCAGGTTGTCAAGCGTCTTCATGGCGTCTTGATGCTGTAAAGCCTCCCAATGGTGAGCACAGTCCTTAAGGCTTGCGTCTCATCAGCGACGCGCATGGTGTCGGTGTTCCAACGAGTTTCTTATGTTAAGAGTCACATATGGGGCATTTCCATAACCTTATTTGATGAACGTCATCGTCCAAGTCCTTTGATCCGTCGCATTGTAGAATGTACTCCCGATGTCGGTCATCTGTGTGTGTGATTCTAGGGAGCGTTGTCGTCCGGGGCATGGACTGGTGATGTCAAACGTGCCGGTTCCGAAAATGGAATTGTATGAGTGATATGGGAAAGATAGGTTTCTGAGGGTTCCCTCTAATTTGAGTGTGCCAGGTGACAGCCGAATTGTTGTGGGCTATTTGAGGTGACCTGTAATGCCTGATAGCAACATTTTAGCAGGAGCTGCCTTTGATACATTGAGAAAGAATTATTTTAATACTTACACACGCACGCACGCACGCAGGCACGCACGCACGCACGCACGCACACACACACACACACACACACACACACACACACACACACACACACACACACACACACACACACACACACACACACACACACACACACACACACGCACGCACGCACGCACGCTCGCACACACACACAACAGGGGGAGCGGGAGCGGGTTGCAAATGCTTTTACGTGCATCCGCTCTACCTGGTCCATGAGTGGAGGGAGAGAGAGTCTCCTTTCTTCAGACTCTGAATTACTGACATATTTTTGGTTTATGTTCACACATTCTTGTGTTATGTTCGTATGTTTTTGTGTTACGCAGAAGCACTGTTGGTTTGCCGCATGAAGATCTGCTGTTATTCTTAACATTTCTTGTGGTCATGCTGAAGCATGGTCTGTTTTGCGTCATGAATAAGACTGGTTATTCTCACCTATATTTGTGGTGTTGCAGAAGCATTGTTGGTTTTACCCCAAGAGGCTGAGATGTATGAGAGCATGGTGCCTGACGCGGAAGCCTTGTCCAACATGTTCCCCGATGTAACGGAGGCGGGCAAGGGGCCGGGCACCTTCTCCTTCAGCTGCAATGAGGAGGAATCCCTGGCTGATGTCCCAGTCAGCAAGGGCAACTTCACCCACAAGGAGTGCTTTGTGCGTTTCAGCCCTCTGCTTGCCTTTCGATCTGTCCACTGAGAAGGGTTCCACCCCCCCCCCCACACACACAAAAATTGTTCTCTTCCCCACCTCCAGGATCCTAAAAGCCTTTTCTAAACCCTGCCCCGCGTCTTTCCGGGTTTTTCTGTGGATCCAAAATGCTTTTTTATTTACTCCCTGTGTGTTTCTTGGTTTTTCTGAGGTGGGGGAAAATTGCTGGTGATGAGCAGGGCACGTTCAAGGGGTTGTTCAGCAACCACAGCGAGAAGGGCTGCTTCTTCACAGGAGTCAAGTGCGAGGGCCACTGGTCCTACATCAAGGCCCCATGCGGTGCCAAGATCATGGTTTGCGAGGGTCTCTTCCACCACATCACAAAGATGGTGCGCGCTTCCAGCCACCTATGGGCGTTGCTGGGCGTTCTGGGGGGTTGCCCGGGGGGCAAAATTGTGGAGGATGGGTTGGGAAGAAGGTGGAGCACATGGGGGTGGGGGCGCATTATTGTGGAGGATGGCGTGGGGAGAAGAGGGAGGACAGGGGAGGTGGGGATGGCGAAGGTGGAAGCAGGGGGCGGCGATGGTTTTTCGAGGGGAGAGTTGTTTCATTTGGTGTTCCCCACCCCCCCTTGTGTGTGTGGGGGGGGGGGGGGGGCAAGGTATCCGGGATCTGAGCAGATTTTTTTTGTTTTGTTTGTTTTTTTTGGGGGGGGGGGGGGGGAGGAGGGAAAGGAGACGGTTTCTCCCGCACTGGGCGGGTACATGTACCTGAGACAGGCACCCACACCTTTTTCCAATCCGTATCTGTGTCTGTGCGGGCTCACACGCATGTTGTGGACATGGGAAGGTGAAGTGTGAAAGGAGTAAGGAGGGACGGTGTGAGAAAGTGCCTAATTTGGCAATGAGTCTGAAGGTGGGGCGCATCATTGACACTCCACTTTGACCGATGCCTGGCAGGGATTCAAGCCCAAGGAGGGCAGCAACGAGCCGGTTGTGAAGGTGTTCAAGGGAGTCGGCGCCCTGGGTACCACAGGCGCCGTCATTGCGCCTCCACCCAAAGACGCTGACGACGATGATGATGACGACGACGATGACGACAGCAACAAGAAGATGAAGGGCTGGAAGTCTTGGAAGGAGCGCAAGGGGGATCGTCAGGCTTTCTTCTCTAGGCTGCCCGGTGCTGAGCTGTGGGCTGACGACTTCTTGCCAGAAGCCGAGAAGAAGCTCCACAAGGTGAGTCACGTGTTGGGGCTGCCGTATGCCTGTGTGCTCTACCAGCCGAACCACGAGTTGACCGGCACAAGGGAGGGGGGCCTTTCTTTATTACCAGATGCCTGAACCTGGGTTGTGTGTGTGTGTGTGTGTGTGTGTGTGTGTGTGTGTGTGTGTGTGTGTGTGTGTGTGTGTGTGTGTGTGTGTGCGCGCGTGCGCGTGCGCGTGCGTGTGCGTGTGCGTGTGCGTGTCCCCCCTAATTTTCCTACCCACCCTGTGCATATTACCCCCCACCACTCCACCCCCCCCCCCCCCCCACACACACACACACACACACACACACACACACACACACACAACACACTGACATATGCGCGCGCGCCAAGTAGCAACTCGAGATAAAGACTGCAATGTTTCCCGGCTAATGCAGAAGTTTGGATGGAAGGTGGCTCATGCAGAAGAGTGGATGAAGGACTGCTTATGCAGAAGAGTGGGATGAAGGGTGGCTTATGCAGAAGAGTGAAGGGCGGGTTGGGGTGTGCGGGTACCCAGGAGGACCACAAGGTTGTTGCCAGCTGGCGCTCAACTGGTCTGAAGGGGCTGATCAACGTTATTAAGAAGGTGGAGGCGGAACGGAACCATGCTGGCAAATCCGGCAAGGGATGGGGCACCGGCATGATGACCTACGACAAGTTGGAGGGTGAATCCCCATGTCCCCTTGTAATAGCTTTTCCGTTTATCGTTTTCTTGGCTGTTTTCTGAGTACCTTTCCAGTTGTCTCTTTCTTGGCCTAAATTAAAATAGCTTTTTCGGTTCCATCTTCTTCTTGGGTCTTTTTAGCTATCATTGTTTCCTCTCTCATGCCAGGGTATAATGAATTGCACATGGATCACGTCGTCCTTTTCCTAAAACCCCCCCCCCCCAAAAAAAAAAAAACACACTAAAAAAGGTTGTTTGCACTCATGCGAGGGTGTGATGAATTATAGGTTGTGATTTATAGATGACTATGAGTTCTGATGTGCCACAGAACAAAAACGGAGTCACTTGTTTCTCAAGGCAGCCAAGCACGGGTTCATCTGCATCTGCCACTGCCTCGGCGTGGCGGGGAGGCAAGAGAGAGGAAGTGATCTGGTTTCGCGATCGCTTAGAAGGTCTAGTGTCAAAAAGCATCCCAGATCGGGATTCCCAATCCTTCTGTTTGGACTGTGTACATGGTCTAGTCTCACAATTGCGTTGAAGGTCTGGTCTCACAATCGCGTGGGAAGGCCTGGGGATGAGCAAAGAGGCGGCTATGCAGGCAAGTGGAACGAGACCTTGGCAGAGACCGGGCTGAGCCTGCTCCCGAGCCTGGACTTGCCCGTCGGGTTCCCCAGCCTGGTCCCCCCGCCACCACCGCCTCCCCAGGGTGCCGGCGAGCCCCCCAAGCCCACCATCACCTGCAATGAGAAGCCTGCTTGGTGGCACGGGGCCTTCCCCTGCATCGGGAAGTTCGAAATGGAGGTGGAGTTCGAGCACCAAGGAATCAAGGGTGGCGACCCCTTTACCGTTGAGATCGAGGCCAAGTGCCAGGGCTTCTGGAGTGGTGTGCTCCCCTCCCCTCCCCTCTCCCTCTCTCCCTCTCCCTCGCCCTCCCTCTTTCCCTTGCACCAGCTGAGAGGAAGGGACCCCTCACGGTTGAGATCGAACGTGGACATGGAACGCGGTACCTATCTCTTGTTTCTATTACCGCGCGTGGGTCTGCATGGCTTTTCCTTGGTTCTTTTCTACAGAGGCTTTGAATTTGCCTGTGGGGCTTGAACCCGTGTTTTTATTGGGATGCGAGCCAGGCGGCTTGTGGCCAACTGCCGCAAGCTGACAGCCCCAGATGCATAAGTCCATGAGCCTCGCAGTGGTGTACATTACTGGCGCTGACTGATTAAAAACTTTCGACCCAACCTGGAAAGCATATAGGAGGAGGTTTTGCGAGACGTATGTCCCCATTAGGCGCATTTGAAGCACATGCTAACCACCTAGTAGGGTTGTTCGGCAAGACAACTTTCGCAAGAGGTGTCTTGGCAACAAGTGTCGTGGCACTAACGAGTCAAGGCAGTGATGAGAACTTTTGGCGGGGACGAACAGGTTTGCTGGGCAGGCGCTGCTCCGGCTTCTCCAGCATGAGCAAGGAGTGGCTGGAGTACGAGAAGTGGGGCCAATGCTCGGGCAAGTTCGGCATTATGGGGCACCCAATCAGGGATGGCTTTGTGATGGGCAACGGCTGCCGTGGGAAGTCGCTGGGTGCCTTCATTGTTGAAAAGGACGACGATGACGATGACAAGAGCGAGAAGCACACTCCAAAGCCCGTCCTCACCATTGCCTGAGATAGCTAACGTGGCACAGATTCATTTTGCATATGTTTTGAGGTTGTCACGACATTCCGGGGCTCCAGAGTCCCTTTTTAGTGTAGGGTTTATTAGTGTAGGGATCTAACGGGCGCCCGTTGGCAATTCTTCATTGCAAATTTGAGGTTTGACCGATTGCAAATATGAGGTTTGGGCGAGAATGGGCGACAGACCTGGCTGGGTTTATTATGGGAGGTAGCCTATAGGCTCCACTGGCTCACTGCATTCTGTGTGCGTACCTTCATTCCCAGGTTGTTGGGGTGTCGTGAGATAGCGGGTTAATGTCCTCCCGAGTACGTATTTGGATGGTACAAGCACCGGCCGCCTCCGGTGTATTGCGTTATGAATTCACCGTTCGAACGAGGTGAGTTGTTTGAGGTACAGCTCAGCACTGTGTTTGGCGTCCCTGGCCTGAGCAACAAGTACGGGGTTTTGAAGGGACTTAAGAGCCTTGCATCCGGTGCCGGGTTAGAAAGCTATTTAAAAACGAGGCCCATGACTGCTGCCGCAGTTTGAGCGGGAGCGGGAGAGCAACAAAACAGTGGAACACGTCCAGCGGGTGCAGATGCGCCTATTTGCATTATGCCATGAACAGCAAAAGCTTGTAAACGGATAGAATGAAGTACTTTGCCCTCCAATTGCCCTGCAGCGTTGGGCAAACTTGAGAACATCCTGCACTTCTATGGAGGTTGCATTCAGCTTTTGAGGGGTGTATTATACACTGTGTATGTTGCTAACTGGCAGTTACAGCGTCGTCCCTCTAGTTCGTAGTTGGGTGTCCAGAGTGCCAAAGCCACGAATATTGTTGTGGCTGGCCCCATGGTCTATGTTTTGTCGTCTTGAGCGCTAAAGTACCGTCTCGGGATATTCTGCAACACCTCGGCATTGTGATCGAAAGAACTGTACTTACGTTGTTGTAGCCTTGGCGTTTAACAACATTCTCGTGCTCACGATGTCGTGAATTGACTTCGACAAGGCGCACAGCCCTGCAGCAGAAACAGCGAAGCTACAAGTAGAGCAGCAGCAGAGCTACAAATAGAAGGAATGCCCAGCCTCAAGGTTGTGCTCTTGGCGGTTAGCATTCCAAGCTGCTTGCACAGGAGTATCAGGAAGCGTACTAGTACTGCTCATGTGTCTCCGTGCTGATTGCCTCCCCCCCCCCCCCCCCCCCAAAAAAAAAAAAAACAGACCCAACAGCAAGTGCAGATGTGCGTGCGCGTGCGCATAGCATGTACGCACAGGCAAATGCACGCAAGCACTCACCCGCAGTTTCCCTCCAACCCACCTACGTGTGTTCATGTGTGGCCCTCAATTATGTAAGTGAGGGTATACCTGGGCTTCGGAGGAAAGCATGATATGCGAAGATGATGACACAGCAGAGGCGAAGTCCTAATGGGTATGATCGAACCTCAAGTGGACAGATGGCGGGGGTGTTGTATATAAATGGAAGAGTGATGAGAAGACTGTGCCAAGGTAGCCGCTTCCCTTTCAGATACAGGAATTCTGGAAGCAAGGGGAAGAAATTATTGGGGGAATGGAAAGGAGGTTTGAAGGTGGTCAGCTAAAGAAACCCCTCGAAAGCTTCCCAAACCAGCGATTGGTTCTGGTGTGCGGTTAGGATAAGCTTCACTCTTAATTCTAAACCAGCGATTGGTTAAGGAATAGACCCATCTGACAGCAAAATCATCTGGTACGTCATACACCACATTCTAGCCACGAAAAGGCAGGGCTTTATACACTTTCACAATTGTTCATCACAGCAGAGGGCAATAAGCTTTCACTATTGTCCATAATAGCAGGGCTCAATAAGTTTTGAATATTGTTTCGTGACATGCCACTTTGCAAACTCGTCCCCGAGACCCTGAGGTTACCTGGAGCTGCATTTTCCTTACTTCACAATACTTTGAAACAGGTGAGGTGACATGAACATACCCTGCATGGCGTATCTACGAACACGGCACAGTTTATACAATTAATGACTATTTAGTTGCAGAATTTCAGGCTTTTGGAAGTAGCCGTCATAATGACTGGTTTGCTTCATGGCCTGAAGTTGGTTACTTCCATAACTGCTCAGGGTACTGAGTCTTGACTTGCGATAATCAGCAAAAACTGTCGTACGTTTTGCAGTATTTTGCATGTTTTGCTTGGCGTTGTGGAGGATCGCATGCTATGCAGGTGTGGTGTGGCGTGCGCACAGACATCTGGGAGCACAGGGCGTGTCTGAATTGTGGGTATTCCCGTGAAGTTCATGGACTTTTGGGGAGAACTGCGCAAGGATATTGTGCTTATCCGTGCTTTGACCATGTGAAGAGACACTAAAGGGTTTGTTGCAGCTTGCAATTTGACTTGCGCGCTCGTGATGTACTCTTCATTTTGTCCTTCCACATATTGCACAGCCTTGCAGCAGATGTTGCGACATCACCTTCAGCATGAGCAACCATCGAGATTGTGCTTTTGATACTTAGCACGTCATCCGCTTGCCGAATAGCATGAAAACGAGCTCCGTAAAGAGAATCTTTACATGCATACAAACCATGCATCCCCCCAAACCCTACCCCCTCCCCCAAAACACACACACACACACACACACACACACACACACACACACACACACACACACACACACACGAGAACGTGCGAGCGTGCGCACACACACACACACACACACACACACACACACACACACACACACACACACGAGCACGTGCGAGCGCGCGCGCGCACACACACACACACACACATACTTACCCACACCCCCACACAGACACCCCCCGACACACACACACACACACACACACACACACACACACACACACACACACACACACACGCGCGCGCGCGCGCGCGCGCACGCACATGCGCACGCATATGCCGCAAGGGGGGGAGACAGAGAAGTGGGGTGGGGGGGGGGGGCGGGGGAGATGTGAACTTTGCCCAGGCAAAATTATCTGACAAACCCTTATCATACATGGAGTCGCCGAAGCTTAATATAAGCTTAGAAGAAGCTTCTAAGGAGCGATGTTCGTGTAAATGATTTGAACCAGCTGATTTCTGTGAACCGGCTGCCATAACGATTGTGTCAGCCAGTCCTGCAGGGATCCTGCCCTGGCAGGGAGAGGGAGTCACCGATCATGTTTGCTTGCTGCAAACCTGAGGCTGGCGTCGTCTCAACACAGACCGGACTTGCACAAAACTCAGTTCATGGAGCAACAGAAGGTTTGATTGAATGTCAACCTTCAGCACCTCCGATTGACTGATCGCCATTAACGGATGGCTTATTTACTGGATCGTCCAAGTCGAGCAAACTGCCAACCAGCGCAGGCCGGCAAGAATCATCAGACGGCAGACAGGCCGGTTGAGGCGGGGCAGACTGCCTAATCTGGACATTCCATTTCAATTTTTGGACAATGCCCTCGTACCTGCATGACACCACCACACTGTCCTCACTTCCCTACCGTCCAGCAGGCCAAAGACCCACATACGCCCTTGCACGCCTGCCTACACGCTGGCACGCAAACAAGCGTGCGCAAAAGCACGCACGCCCACGCGCGCGCGCGCACACACACACACACACACACACACACACACGCACACACACACACACACGCACACACACGCACACACACACGCACACACACGCACACACACGTACACACACACACGTCCACAAGAGTACCCACAAGCAAATGTGTGCAAACCTCTCTCTTTCTCTCTCTCTCTCTCTCTCTCTCTCTCTCTCTCTCTCTCTCTCTCTCTCTCTCTCTCTCTCTCTCTCTCTCTCTCTCTCTCTCTCCCTCCCCCCCCCCCTCCCAGCACTCTCTCTTCGGGTGCGAGCACGCGCGCGCACACACACGTACACACACACACGTCCACAAGAGTACCCACAAGCAAATGTGTGCAAGCCTCTCTCTTTCT
The DNA here is from genome assembly GCA_002005505.1 of Botryococcus braunii. NCBI lineage: Eukaryota > Viridiplantae > Chlorophyta > Trebouxiophyceae > Botryococcus > Botryococcus braunii. The sequence goes on from KV908423.1 coordinate 144,400, forward strand.
CTCTCTCTCTCCTCTCTCTCTCTCTCTCTCTCTCTCCTCTCTCTCTCTCTCTCTCTCTCTCTCTCTCTCTCTCTCTCTCTCTCTCTCTCTCTCTCTCTCTCTCTCCCCCCCCCCCTCCCAGCACTCTCTCTTCGGGTGCGAGCACGCGCGCGCGCGCGCACACACACACACACACACACACACACACACACACCACACACACACACACACACACACACACACACACACACAAGGCAAGACAAACAAATCTCTTTCTTTGAAGAAACTCAAAGCAACGCATAAAGATTACTCCAGGCCATCAAGCAACATTTCATGCAGGCCCAAGTGATAGAAGGCCTGTTCACATGTTTTTATCAGCACTCACTCCACCCGGTTTTGGGGTTTCGGAACTAATTGAAATTAGATAATCTCCTCCACAGTATGGGTTTGTGCAGAGCTTGGAAGGGGTAGTCAACAATCAGTCATACCAGTCACCATCCAGGCGATCCAAATTTATCATTGGAAGTGCACAACGTGACGTTGTTACCCGTATGCTACTATCTTTTAGCATCCGCATAGTGTGCCTGCCGTCAAAGCCCGCCCTGCATAAACTCCCAGATTCAACATCAATGGTGTGCGGGACGAATGATTAAGGAGGTTGACACGGGTGCCATACTGAGGTTGTCAACCCCACAAGGGACACCACAGATATTTTGTTGCCTGGGCAATATCCTTTGGTTGCATGTGGACCTCCTGCTGCGCAAGTTAGCTTGTCCTGCCCCCAAAAGGGGAGGGGGGCAGCGCGGATGGTTGCCCCCTCCCTCTCTGCCCCCCCCTTGGCCCTCCCCTCCCCCCCCTCCCTCCCTCCCTCCTCCCTCTCTGTCTCCCCCATGCCCTCCCTCTCCACCCCCTCCCTCTCCCCCCCTCTCCACCCCCCCCCCATCACCTTCCATCTCTCTTCCTTACTCTCTCTCCCCCTTCCTTTCCCCTGTCTCTTCCTATTCCCCCCCCCCACTTCACTTCTTTCCTACGTCTATCTCTTGTAATTCCGGCAGGGACGATAGGGACCTGTCTATCGTATTGGCCCAAATGATTTGTGGAACTTACGTTTCTTGAGGCCGAAGTTTACATTTCTGACAGATTTTTAACCGATTTTAGGTCCATGCCGGAATTACAAGAGGGTTTTCACTCTTTTTTGGAACAAAATAACCTAGGTGTTTAGATTCCATTAAGTTGTTGTGGATACCCACGAACAACACAGGAAAAACTCGAGTTGGAATCGCTCGGAACAATTAAAATAATTTGATAGATGAATTAGGGCCGATACGGTATACTCCCTTAACCCCATCATTTGCTTCTTTGCCCCTCGATTCCTTCCGTCCTTCCTCACCAATCCCAGTCCCTCCTCCCCAACGCGCGCGCGCACACACACACACACACACACACACACACACACACACACACACACACACACACACACACACACACACACACACATACACACGCACACACGCACGCACACACACACACACACACACACACACACACTCACTCACTCTCTGTTGCTCTCTCTCTCTCACAGAGAGAGAGAGAGAGAGGTGGGGGGAGGGGTGGCCAGAGCTGCATACCGCGCATGAGAGCGGGATTGCGGAGGAAGGTGCACTTCAATGCTGCTGGTCTCTGGAACAACAAGGGGCCGAAAAGACAGAGAATGTGGGGCGATGGGTGTAAGCAGCGTACAGGGCACACTGGGAGATACCATGGGGCCCCCTGCCGATAAGCTGTAAGCCGTAGATCCTGAGGGGGTTGCAATGATCAAGCCATCTGCCTAGTCCCCCACCAAGGTGTGTAAGTGAGATAGCTTTGCAGCATAAATCCCCTTTCTATTCGTCACGGAGTAAAAGAAGGCGCACCCCAGAGTGCGTGTGCGTGCGTGCGCGCGCGCGCGCGTGTGTGTGTGTGTGTGTGTGTGTGTGTGTGTGTGTGTGTGTGTGTGTGTGTGTGCGTGTGTGTGTGTGTGTGGTGTGTGTGTGTGTGTGTGTGTGTGCGCGCGCGCGTGCGTGAGAGAGAGGGGGGGAGGGGGGAGAGCGAGAGAGAGAGAGAGAGAGAGAGAGAGGAGAGAGAGAGAGAGAGAGAGAGAGAGAGAGAGAGAGAGAGAGAGAGAGAGAGAGAGAGAGAGAGAGAGAGAGAGAGAGGAGGAGGAGGGGGGAGGGAGAAGGGAGGGAGGGAGAGGGAGCAAGAGAGGGAGAGAGAGCGAGAACGAGAGAGAGGGGGGGGAGAGAGAGAGAGAGGGAGAGAGAGAGAGAGAGAGAGAGAGAGAGAGAGAGAGAGAGAGAGAGAGAGAGAGAGAGAGAGAGAGAGAGAGAGAGAGAGAGAGAGAGAGAGAGAGAAAAAAGCAGGGGGGGGGGAGCCCAATCCAAGGGACACATACTAACTGAATAAAACTTGTTTGGAACAGAATAGATCTCAATCCTCCTGAGAAAGTAGGCTCGAGGAGGAGGGTTATTGGCCCCATCCCGTTCTCTCTCGCCCTCTCCAACCTTCCCCTCCCTCCCTCCCTCCCTCCCTCCCTTTTTGCCCCATTTCCACCATGCCCTCTCCCTATCCTTGTACCTGGGGGGAGACTCGCTAAATGCATCAAATAACACGACCTTCTAGAGGGACAAACCATCGCACCTGCACAGTTGTGATGTGATGTCCATCAATGTAGCACTCTAACAACACCATCGTAGGGGATGCTCCGCGGTCAATCAAACACTCATTTAAAACGTGATGGACCCGTTGCAGCTGCCCACCCCTGTACACTCCCCAGGAGCCCCTCATCGGAGCCGAGGCATAATCAGGATGGCGGCTGTCCTCCATGATGCAGACATGTGCTTTGCGCATGGCGTGACCATGCCATTCGAGCTATGTTTATGCTTCACTTGTAAGCTCTCGGGGTGGTTGAGCTGTCCTTCTGGGCAAATGCAAGGAATTGTGCCAGAACATCTCCACTGTTCCACAACGACACACACACACACACACACACACACACACACACACACACACACACACACACACACACACACACACACGCCCGCACGTACACGCACGCACGCACGCGCGCGCGCGCTCTCGCACGTCACGTGGGGCAGCAGGGCAAGGAGATGCGGAGGAGGAGAAAAAAGGAGGGAGAGAAGAGGCAACATTGTTCTCCCTTCTTCGGTGGGGAGAAGCTAAAGGAGGGAAGACTAAAATCTGAAAATACAATGAGTCGGCCAGCGTTGCAGCAGAAGGGATCACCAGTACACTTCACAGCGTTTCCGAGCTCTCAAGGTGCAGAAAACAGCGGTGCTTTGTGGATTCAGTACCCGAGTCAGGGTGGCTTTGTAGTCCTCCACATCAAAGGGCGTCAAAAAACCTGCGCGTAAGGAAGAATGTCCGCACGGTGCGCCAGAGTGTTCCCAATTGAGCGCAAGGGAACAAGGCCCTCTAAGGATCACCACATGGACTTTTCTGCAAACCTCTTGGAGAAAATCTGCCCAGATGAAACAGCTTTCCCTCCAACCCTTCAATCCCCGATTTTCCCTTCGCAGGCTTCACTCACTGGAGCTTGAAGCAGGGCCACGGCACTTAAAAGAGCCTCATCTACAAAATAATTATTGATGATACACTCGGTCATAGTCAAAGTTCCCCACATCATGTTCCTCTAGCAAGTCCGTGGCAGTACCCTGACTCTTGGTGTACGTAAATTTGTCTTGCAACAATCGGATTGTTTTCCCATGGACGTCCAAAATACCTCCCCACCTTATTCCTCCCCATAGTCCCCGGCGTAGTACCAGCATGCAAGCTTCTCATACATCATACCATCAAACCCCATTCCTTACTCACGCATGCACGAGATTTAATATCGACTCCTGTCCTCTAAATCTCTCTGGTATACCCTTCTCTTCTTTACCCATCTTCCTCCTCAACTGTCCTGGATTTAGGCTTCGACAGAATTTGAGCGACACGTGAATAAGAACAAAAACAAGAAGCAGCAACAGCAGCAGCAAGTTGGAGGGGATGAGTTAACATTCTTTCGGCGTACGAGAGCCCGGCTAGTGACCCCAAGGAACTAGCCCCATCATGTCCCACATGCACCCACCCTCGCATGTGCTCGCCCATGCAAATGAATAGAGATGTGTCAGAGGCCAAATGGTCTTAAGGAATTTTGGTGCGCAGAGGAGGGAAGCCGCACCCAAAGTACCCATTGCGAAGGCCAAACAAGGCGGCAACGGTTCATCCTCTTTGAAAAGAGAGGCCAGGTGTAGTACAGTCCCATCGCCTCCAAGCGTGATACAGAGGTCCAACTCTGCAAGGCATACATCACGATCACGTGTTCCTTACTGTTTGGGCGTCACAAAGTTTGGTTTGAATGTTGTGCCCATCCCCCCCCCCCCCTTTTCCAAGATACGCACCTAGAGTGTGGTACATTCGGAAAGACCACACAGCGGACTCATTGCCCCCTTGTCTTTAAACTAAAGGCCAGACTTCATTTCAACCACATCACCAATTCACCAGCAATGGCACATTCCCACCAAAAAAGCATACTCGAACCCCTGCGTAGGACAGCTATACCCCTCGCCCTAAAAGTTTTGGGGGGGGGGGTAGGACATGTGCACTCTCCAATTGGGTAGCAGGGATCCAAACACCTTCTGATACACTGGGTTTGAAGGAAGGGCCCAAGAAATGTATGAGGAGCACGCTACTATTTTCTTGCTCCACCTCGTAGCACGTACTAAAAGCCCTGTGGACGGGAAATCATAGGTGAGTAGGGCCAGAGGAGCAGCTCTCGGGCGCGTGCGCGTGCGCGTGTACACACACACACACACACACACACACACACACACACACACACACACACACACACACACACACACACACACACACACACGCGCGCGCGCGCGCGCGCGCGCGCGCAGACAGCCCACATGGCAGTCACATGTAATCCGAGCTACCGTAACAGAAATCGCATGAACGTAATGACACAACTTGACTGCTGTTGCAAGAAGCCTGTCTATATGAGCCGTGTTGGAAGTCGGGAGGGTCAGCAGTAAGAACTAGATTACAATGGGGCCCGCACAAGACCAGGTCGCACAGGTCATGGAGTCCAATCTGATGGTGGGAGGCCAGCATGCCCAAACGGATGATGGGGATCAACAGGATCACACATACGATAGGGACTACGGCAACGCTCTATAGGCCTCAATGATGGCTTTTAGGTCTGAGAAGGCATCATGAGAAAGCAGATGAGGGGGGTTATTAAGAAGCAGTTTGGAAATCATCGCGAAGAAGATGAGGGGGATTATAAAAAAAGCAGATGATGGGGTTTATATTGAACAAGTAGATGGTGCGGGTCATCATATGAAGCAGATGAAAGGGTCTAGCCTGTGAAGCAGATGATGCAGGTTATCATAAACACACAGATGGCGGGGGTCCTCATGAGAAGCAGATGATGGGGTCTATCATGAACAACCACTTGAAGGGGATATGAAGCTGCTTGACAGTGTTAGCAATCAAGATCGTTGCAAGGG
>KV908423.1:157433-169933 GCA_002005505.1 Botryococcus braunii
CGGTGTCTTGCTGCGTCGGTGTTCGGTTTTCCATCTCATCAGCCCTTTGGGCTGGGTTGATGTAATTCCTTCCTTTACAAGAGTGGAGTAAAAAAGACCAGCCCAATGTTCAGGGACCCAAACCCCCAATGTGTCAAGCTATGAGTCACACCCGGCGAGCGGCCAGCTGGCGACCCACAGCCGCCGCAATGATGAAACTGACCCGACGAATGACAAAATATCCCTCCACATCTTCTTGAGCAATGATGGCTTGGTTCAAAAGCCCCTGGAGCCTCTGCAACAAGGCCAGCGCATCAGCATGCAACCCTCCCAATGTTTCAAAAGCGAAGGCTTGGAAAGCCACAGGCGGCTGCTGACGCGACAACAAGACAGCATAGCGGGTCTGCTTGTCTTGGGCAGCGCGCGCGGCGGCCCCACCCGGCACGAAGTGCAGCAAGTTGGCAACTGTGAGTGGGGAAGAGCCAACGATGTCGATATAAAGGTCACGCCCCTCCTCCCACGCATGGAGGCGGAGGTCTGCGCGACGGCGCTCCTGGCCAGGGACAGGGGTGGGAAAGGCGGGTTCCCGGGTGACCCGCTGACGAGCTGAGGTAAGGACAGCGTCCAGGCCGTTACGAACGGAGTAATGTCGGCCGACAATGGCAACATCCCCCCCCTGAGGTGCAGTGGACCGCGTGGTCGCCCCAGACATCCAACTCCCTCAAGCAGCACGGGCATTGGGAGCCAGGGTGGAATTCCTTCCTTCCTCCTTCCTTCCTTCACGGTCCGTTACGGGCGTTAGCCACGTGCCCTACACGGCAGGATACTCTCCTCTGTGTGTCCTAATGTGGCTCGAGTCTCATCCGGAGTGCTTCCGGGCTTGGGTGGCTCGCATCAATGGAGAGCCCACAGCGGTAGAGTGGTGGGCCAGCCTGGGTAGATCGGATTCGAGGAAGTTCTGGAGGCTTGCTTCGCTTGGTGGACGAGGCTTCGTGGGTTTTAAGTGTCATTTGCCACAATGGCAGGGGTATTTGTATCCCAGAAGCCCGGCATTGTTGCAAAGGCCGATGGCGGAAACCGTGGTCGAGCCAACTTTCCCACCGCAATGCCAGGCAGGCCTCTACGTCAACGCTGCCTTTTACCTGCTAAATTTGTTACTCCTATGATTCGTCGGTGTGAGACTGTTTCAAAAGCTGCTCCTGCCACTACCGCTCCGCCCAAAACATCTCCGGCACCATCAAGCTCCGCGACCATCTCTCCGGAAGTTGCTGCAGACCTGTACAGGGACATGTTTCTGGGGCGTGAGTTTGAGGAGATGTGCGCACAAATGTACTACCGTGGAAAAATGTTTGGATTTGTCCATCTATATTCTGGTCAAGAAGCCTGCAGCACAGGAGTCATCCGGCTCTTGAACAAGGTACGGGCGATTTCCCTGCCAGATTTGAGGATGCATATCCATGCTGCTTTGTCACGCCAACTTGTTTAGTGAAACATGCAGTGCACCGACATGCATCTACAAAGTTCCGGAAGCAATATCCCGGCAGTTTTATTCACACCAGCCATTACCATATGAATGTTTGTTGCAGATTTAGACCATTATTGTGTCAGGAACTATGTCCAATCTACATTGGGTTTAAATGTTTCTGGGACGCATTGGGGTCCTACTTATGCACACATTTCTGCACTATGATCATGGAGAACTTTTAAGGGCTAATAACCACAATTCCAGTTGCATACAGACGTCAACTGTGATTTTAAAGTTACAGGTCTGCAATTGCGTCCTGATCTGCCTTGCTTGAACAGGACGACTACATAACCTCAACTTACCGCGATCACGTTCATGCACTGAGCAAGAATGTGCCAGCAAAGAACATCATGGCAGAACTTTTCGGAAAAAAGACTGGCATCTGCCGTGGTCAAGGTGGATCCATGCATATGTTTTCGGCTGAGTGGGGCTTGGTATGCTCCCTCTTGTCCGAATGAGTGCATACCTCCAGATGTCAAACATCTGCAAATTGCAGGTTGCAAGCTGTTGTTTTGCGGAAGACAACACCATATGCTGTTGAGCTCGGGCATATCAGACCATTTTACGGAGTGAGAAGGACTGCTGCTTTGAAACTACACCTTGAGATGTGCTATAGGTTCAACTTATCTTCCATTTGTCCACCCGCTGTAGTTTAGTCAGTCACTTGTGAAGGAAGAAACATTGGCATAAGATTGAAACTAACATAAATGCTGATCATTGGGTTGGCAGCTCGGTGGATTTGCCTTCATTGGAGAGGGCATTCCTGTTGGCTTGGGCGCTGCATATGCAGTGAAGTATAAGCATGTAAGTGCCCACACCATGCTCTTGTCTCCCTCTTCTTTCTTTTCCCAGGAAGTGTAAAAGATACTTATTATCATATGCACAAGTCTGTAGTTCTGGGTTTGGCTTGGTGTATCGATGTCATGACTTACTAAGGAACAGCAGATATGGAGCAAGGAATTTTGGAACCGAACTTCATTGTCCATCTCGATAGTAAATTCAAGCTATTGGACGAAGCTCCACCCCTGCCAGCAGACGTTAAGTTCATGGGCTTGTTTCTTTTGCAAGAGGTTCGTAATGTCAGGATGTCCAACAACAGATTAAAAAACTGGGATGTTAGATGAATCTTGAGACAGTAATTATGGTAGGCTGAGATGAGTATGGGCCATTGCAGGATGTCTTGGGAATTGAGAGTGCAACGCAGGTATCTGTCAATTTCTTTGGCGATGGGACATGCAATGTTGGTGAGTATTTCTTCACAGAGGATGCAACTTGAGTTACTTAAGGATTCTAAGTGTGTTTATGCATTTGGAAAATCTCTGTACAGGGCCAAAGGGCATGCGCTTGCAGTTTATTTCCAAGGATGAGAAGGGGTTTACGGATTTGGGGTTGTTTCCCGTGCGTCCAAGATTTCTGGTTTTGGGAGTTTTTTTTAAGTTTTAAGTTTTTTTTTTTTTTTTTTTTTTTTTTTTTTCCCCAGCATATGTGGCCATGCCCATGGTTCAACCTTCTTTTGGCACTCGATCGGTGGAGATTTTCTGGCCAGTAGCAAAAGGTTGTAGTTTTGGCATTTCTGGCTCTGGTGGTGGTCATGTTACTGAGTGTTCCAGAGCAGATTTTGTTACATGCATCACAAACCAGAGGGTTTGGAGGGAAGAGAACAGTATATTTCAAGACAGGAGAGGGAGGGAATTGTGGATGATGGGGTCTGCTGCAATTAATAAGGTCAATTTTTGATCGGGCTAAGGCTTAAGAGAGGTGCAATGTGGTAACATTGAATTGCTTCAGCAATAGGGGTCCTGCTGTTGTGGATTGGGGGAATTTTGTGGCTAATCCAGGTAGGTATTATCAAGTGCCAAACACGGTCATCAAGCTATGTAGTTAGTACGCATGTCTCTGTTGAAGACCAAATGGGTTTCTTGGTTTTGCAGGTCAGTTCTATGAGTGCCTGAACATGGCCTCCCTATACAAGCTGCCCTGTATCTTTGTGGTGGAGAACAACAAGTGGGCTATCGGCATGCAGCATTTGCGAGCCACAGGGCCCAGCGCTGGGGACAATGAGCCTTTCATATACAAAAAGGGACCGCCTTTTGGCATGCCAGGTGTCCTTGTGGATGGCATGGATGTCTTGAAGGTGCTGCAACCCTAAGTAGCAGTTTCTGCCTATCCTTTCTGTCTGAGAATCATGAGGGACTGATAGGTCTCTGTTGTTAACAGCTTAATTAGCGCTTCAGAAAAAGGATGGATTGCGAAGTTGCTACTTAATTTGGTAACACACACCAAGGTGCAGCTACTTGTTATTGACATGAATCCGTGTGCTTATTATGGACCTTCCCTTGACCTGAAGGGTTTCATATAGTTGCTTTAAGGCGTCGTTTACAAATGCCTTGGTGCATGGTAGGTGCCAGGCTCATCTTAAGCATGGTTTGTTTAATGTTGTGTGTTTTTAGATTCAACTGTATCTGCATTTTGCAGGTTCAACACACCAGTCAGTCCCCTTCAAACCTTATAGACTCGCGGCAGCAGCTGTACTTACAGTAGTCGCGTATTCTCCAAGAGAGGATGTTGAGAGTGTAGTACTAAGTCAGTCGGTGCTGTCTGAGGAGTGATACTCAGTTTGTCGTTCGAAAGGAGCCACTGACCTGTGTGGAGTTTCTCACACCAAAGATGGTATGGGCAGGTTCGTGCAGTAGCAGAGGAGGCCATTGCTCGTGCACGAAGGGGGGATGGGCCAACTCTGATTGAGTGCGAAACATATCGCTTCCGTGGTCACTCCCTCGCCGACCCTGATGAGCTGCGAGAGAAGGAGGAGAAGGAGCACTATGCGGTAAGGCCTGCCTTCACAAGGCACTCTTCAATTTTTACTGGAATGCATAAATAACGAGAAGGTGTCATGAAGCAATGCGCGTTGTGATATTGAAATGTATGGTCTGTTGAGCATCACTTTAACAATGTATACAGCCGTCGGCAGCTCATATCCCTGTTAGTACCCAGCCAATTGTGAAATCGTTTGTGAGGACCCTGGTACTTGCATAACTCTGAAAGGCAATGACCCAATTATGGCGGGCGGGGGGTGTATGCAGGCCCGCGACCCTATTCCAAAGTTCAAGGATTATTGCTTAAAGAATGGCCTGTTGACAGAGCAACAGATCAAGGACATTGAAAAGTCAGTCATCGATGAGGTTGAGGAGGCAGTTCAATTTGCCGATGAGTCTCCCAAGCCAGTAGGTCCCGTTTTCCTGATCTGGGTGCATTTCTCACGAGGATTCTTTTCTGCTAGTCATGCAGTTTTCTTGCATGTAAGGAAGCCTCCTTTTACATTGAAGCCTGGGATTGTGCACAATTCTGTATGGAGGGTGTTGACTTGGTGGACGCCTTTTGCCTTGGGAGAGAAACAGAAGTGGTGTTGGGGACAAAAGGGGTGGGAAAAGGGGGGGAAAGGAAAAAAGGACGGTCAATACCTTTCAAACCCCTTAATTGACAATGAAATGGTTTGGGAGTCTACAGAATAAAGTCCAATGCTTGGCAAGATTGTCTGGTGAATATCCGTCCGTTGAAGATCCGTCTGGTGAATATGCAGTCTTTTGTGCCTGACAGTTAGACTATTGTAACTGACATTTGTCTATTGCGGCTTAGGACAAGGGACAGCTGCTGGAGAACGTGTTTGCGGATCCGAAGGGCTTTGGGATTGCCCCTGATGGTCGATACCGCTATGAGCTGCCTGGTTTTTCATCCGGGACTGCACAGGTCTCCTAAATGCAGCACCATGCGGTGATGTCTGTGATGTTCTGGGTCATGGCCTTGCTTGGCCTTTTCACACACCTGGTGCCACATGCCGGTCAAGGAGTCCTACTATTTGTGGCATACCCGCTTCGGCATTCTTATCAGCTGCTCTGTGTAGGAGTCGTCTCAAATATAGCTTTAAGCTATCAAATGTGCCGCAGATTCCAAAGAAAACTGACACTATGTGGTGCTATCTGTACTCCTTTCTGGGGCAGGGCGTTGGGCTGGCACAAGGACCCTTGGCCATTGAAGACTCTGAAGCACATGTGAGTTGTTTGTGTCGCTAACGGCTCTGTCTTTACTGTGCTGATGTGCGAGCCTGTTGAGAGGGCTGAGGTATATCCTGGACTGAGATCATTGCGAAAAATTAAAGCATACGATCTGATGTTGTCCAAAATATGGAATCGCATCTGAATTTTTTTAACAGGTCATCTTTGGGCATCCATTAAACTGAAGTGCACACTCCATGAAGCACTTGAGTCGCAGGCAGTGACTTGATGCTTAAAAAGTCACTTCCAATTTCCAGTTGAAATGTTGAAGACATTGTGAGGGATAGAGTTGCACCCTCCCCCCCCTCCCCGCCCGGGGGGTGACTTGGTATCATAGGGAAGGCGTCGTTTGTGCTGATGTGAATTCAGCAGCAAGCTTGTACCAACTTATGCAGGCCAACAGGTCGGAAGTTGCTGCAATTGCGGAGGTCTACGGCCTCATTATGGTTATATTCTTAAAAAGCCTGCGGATAGCTGAGTCTCTTCATGTCAAATTAACGCGGATGTATGCGTTGAAGAAACGAGTGTTGAGCGATTTGCTTGGTGGAATGTGTACATTTGCATGGCATCGGCATAATGCAGTTTGCTCTTTGACGATAATGTAAATTGCACCTATCTAAGCTTGGCCCTGAGAAGCCTCCATTACTGGCTAGTGGGCTACATTCAGTCTAGAGGGTTGTAAAAGGCGCACTTTTATGTAACACTTGAAGTGCCTTTCAATTGGCGCGCACACATGTATGCTTGATCGTTGTTGCTCTGAAAGGTACGTATGTTGTGCACTGTCATGTTGCAAACAGCCCCGCACTCCTAGACAGGAAGCTATCGTGGAAAATTCCCAGTGCACACACCAGCGGGTAGTTTCGCTCTGACAAGGGCTTGTTGCACAAGGACACACGCCGGTCGGCGCTCCTGTTGTAGGCTCGCCTAAAGATATGTGTCCAACAACACTTGCACATTCGAGTGTGGCTCGTTAAAGTCCAATTGGTCTAAGCTCACTGAGCTACGTCCCTTCTGATGATTTTTAGGAACAGAATATAACTATACGATTCCAAATGATTGTTCTGGATATCGTGCTTCAGTTGCATTGCATGAAAGAGGCTGCTCTAGCAGCTGTCAGTAGCTTTACCCGCAGTCACTGTACAGCGGCTTGAACCTTGTCTGAGGCGACCATCATGCACGACAAAGCAGGTAACGCATCGTTTCAATGACATCTGTCAGATTTTGAGGCCCTGATACCGCTCAGACCTCCCTAGTGATTGCCCCTACTGGGTCCGGACTTAAAGCAGTGCCCTAAGAATATGTTCAAACGTTTAAGCTGGCCCCTTTTTTTTTTTTTTTTTTTTTTTTTTTTTTTTTTTTTTTCTGGTGCATTTTTTACATAATTTGTAAGGGTGTGTGTGTGTGGTTTTTTTTTTTTTTTTTTTTTTTTTTTTTTTTTTCCAAATTCAATATTAACGTTATATGGCATTCACTTAACGGAATATGATATTCATTCCAGGGGTACATGGATGACATGGTGTACGTCCCTCCTTAATGATGCAGGTGTCCAGCGTGCTGATCCATTCTTGTTGTGTTAATTAATTTTATGCCTTTCCCTCAGAGGAGTAATAATGGCAAGTCTCCGTATGAAGACAATACCAATTAGGAAAGAGAGGCAGAACCCTGAGTTCTGCCAGGCAATACATGCATTTGAACGAAGACTATCATAACGCAAGTTACAGACACGTTTGTAGAAAGGAGGCATATGGGGCAAGCACGGATAGGGAAGGCACTTGGTTGGAACTATAGTGGCACTCCGGGTGTCTATCAATCAGTTGCTAACCAGTCCTTGACTTGTATATGTCCGTGCCTACTTAACAACGCACAAGTAGGAGGACATCGTCTAACACCCTCCGTACCGCCACCATGCAGGTGACTTAATCCTTATTGTATTCCTGGATTTAGCACTCAGATGAACATTGTTAGAACATGTTAGACATATAGAGTTGAGTTTAGCTCATCGGACAAAGTAATGAACACGACCTGGGTGAGAGCAGGTTAGGCGTGTTTGAACTGCGTCACCTTGTTAGGAGAGATGAGAGATATTGTAACACTTGGTTGGAACTATAGTGGCACTCCGGGTGTCTATCAATCAGTTGCTAACCAGTCCTTGACTTGTATATGTCCGTGCCTACTTAACAACGCACAAGTAGGAGGACATCGTCTAACACCCTCCGTACCGCCACCATGCAGGATACGCCAAGCCCAGAATATTTCAGGTTATGGGCCCACGGGCTCGGATGCTGAGAGTGGGTGGCGCCTAAATCGGAGCTCACTAGACTGTGAATGGCGAAGAAGCGGACAAAGCAAACAGCCAGGAAGACCACCAACCTCAACGTTCCAGCGCGCTTGAGATCAGGACCTCCGTCATACAACGAACTAATCAGAGAAGGAGGACAACGTGGAGACCGCAATCCTGACGAGAGAGCCTTTATCGTCAAAGACTACATCTTTCACCTTCACGTTGGCTGTCCGTTAGCTCAACCCACCTGGTTCAGAAGTAAGATCTTGCTGCTACCTTGCGAGTACTGGAGTTATAAGACAACTGGGGAATTATGACTTCCAAGAAGAAAGGATCATCAGCTAGTGGAGCATCAACGTCAAGCAGTGAACCAGCCTCATCCACACCCATCAGAGAACCGTGTACTCCCAGCACCTCAAGAGGCAGCGGAGATGAGCTGCCCAAGATTATCCCAACAAATGTCAAGGTACACATAAAACTGAAGGAACGGGGGACAAATATTATTGTTTGGAAGAATGCATTTTTGGCAGCAAATGAGTCAAAAGGGTCTTTGCCTGCCATCCTGGAGGCTATGCCTGGTACAGCACATGACGCAGCCGCAATGTTACTGATTTATGAGTCAGTCCCAGAGGAATGGCTGGGACCTCTGTCTAATCTGCCCTCTGCTTATGATGCATATGAGTTCATCTGCAGAAAGTTTATTGGTGGATATAATATCGAGGCCAATGCAGATTGGCTCCAAGAAATGAGCCAGGGAATGAAACATGACGAGACGATTTCGCAATATGTCAACAGAATGATCAACCTGAAGGCATGCCTTGACAGGAACAACCATGCTCTACTGGATGCACACGTTGCAACCCAGATTGTGCAGGGCTTGCCTGATGCAGCTAAAGAGCCAGGAATGATCACAACTGCTGCAGCACAACCCCTGGAGAAGCTGGCTGGACTTCTGCGCAACACAGCAGCTGCAGTGGGTTTTGATGAATATGCTCCTCGCCAACCAAGGGTTTTGGCTCTTGGACAAGGCTCCAGTGGAGCCAATACCCCACCAGCTGCCAGTGCAGTCCATCAGCAGGCCCAACCAACTGTCTCTGAGGCCAAGTCCGAGACTAAGGGCATCTGCAACTACTGCAATAAGAAGGGGCATTACTGGAGGGACTGTCGAAAGAGGAAGCGGGACGAGGAGACCCAACGGAACGTAGTGGCAGCGGTCCAACAATTGCAGGGAATGTGGCCACAGGGACCTCCACATATGGGTGGCCCACACCCTCCTGCAGCCCAGCTGGCGCACCCTGGACTGGATGCCTTTCCGGCATGGTTCCAACCCCCAGCTCCCCCACCTCCACCACCTGGAGGTATGCCATACATAATTTCCCTCAACATCCTGAAGACTCCTGTCAGAAATTCGTCTCTGCAATCCTGGCTGGTGGACAGTGGAGCATCTGTACATCTGGTGAATGATGTGACCCTACTACATAATCCAACTGTGCATGCCAAACCCATCCCATTACATCTGGCCACTTCAGATGCCACTGGAGGAATTGTAGCATCAGGCTCTGTCTGCATCCTCAGTCGAGTGGGAGTTCCCCTGTGGATACATCATGTTCAGTGTGTTCCTTCTGCAACCTCAAACATACTGTCAGTATCTGCAGCATTGCGGGATGGGGCAGTCTTTCGCACAGATGATGTTGGAGCGTTCACTGAAGTCTGTGGTCCAAACAGCTGGAGGTCTCGGATCAGTGCAGAGAAAGGGCTATTTTATATTCATCAAGTTGTAGCTCTGAGTCCCAGTGTTAACCACAGAAGAATTTCAGCTGCTGTGAAGTCCAAAACCCCCACCCAAAACTCACACAACTGTGCCAGACGATACCTCTGGCATAGCAGAATGGGACATCCAGGTGAAACATGGATGCAGCGCCTAACCAATGAGGACCTGGTCTCGGGACTTGATACATCCCTATGTCCCTGCTCCAATTGTCCAGTCTACTGTGAAGCATGTATTGAGGGAAAGACGTCTCGGCCTCCATTTGGAATAAGCAGTAGACCAGCTGTTGAACCACTTGACAGAGTACATATTGACACTGTGGGCCCCATTTTTCCTGCTGCAGTAACTGGTGAACGTTACTGGGTGACTGCTTTGGATGAGTCATCTCAGTTAAAGGCGGTCCTGCCTGTGAAGTCCAAAGATGCCATCAGTGCTGCTGTGAGGGACCTCATTCTATACTGGCAGACCCAGAAGAAAACCAAAGTGAAGTGTGTCCGGTGTGACCGTGGAACTGAATTTCTGAATGCCACGTTCAAAGAATTTTGTGCATCCCAGGGGACTAAATTGGAGACCTCAGCTCCTTACACCCCGCAACAGAATGGAGCGGCTGAAAGAGCCAATCGCACCCTCAAGGAACGTACCAGGACTCTTCTGGCTTTTGCAGCTGCCAGTCCAACGTTGTGGAAGGAGGCCCTGGAAACTGCATGCACCCTACTGAACATGGGTCCCAGTACCGGGAGGGACCGCACGCCATCAGAATTATTTTTTGGCTACAAACCAAATGTAACCCCACTGCGTACCTGGGGTTGCTTGGCCTTTGTGCACATTCCTGATGTCCAGCGCTCTGTGTTTTCCCCTAAAACTGTGCCAGGGATGCTTACTGGTTACTCAGCCTCCTCCAAAGCCTATCGGATCTATGTGGGAGGGGGTATCTGGAAGGAGAGCAGAGATGTGGTTTTCGTGGAGCACCTCAGGGGAGCCTCTCGGGTTGGCATGAGCGTTTCCTCAACACAGTCTACAGAGTTTCTGTGTCCTGAGCCCTCTGCAAGTGACACTCCTCCAGTCTTTCCCGGCACCTCCCCTGGCACAACCAACATCAGCCTTGAGACAGATCTTGATGACCCACACAGTGAGCCTGAGTACCTGCCAGCCTCCAGCAACCTCCCCACACAGCCTGTCACAGGACCCCCCAGTGAGGCTGAGCCCGAGCCTGAATCCAGAAGACTGTGTGACCCAGTGGAGATGGATCAAACCCTGGAGGCAGTACAGGACTTAGCCAGAGGAGTGAGACAGGACTCCCACCTTCGACCGCAGATGGAGCGAGCCCAGGAGGTCCTCAGACCAACTAGGTCTGATTGCCGCAACCACCAATTGGATGGCCTGACCCGGGCTCAACGACACGAACAACGCACTGCCGCCAAAGACCTCCTGCTGCCACAGGAGAAGGGAGAGAGCAGAGAGCGAGAGGGGTTGACTGAATGTGACTCTCTGTCACAGGGACCAGGGGAAGTGCAGCTAGAGGGTGATTCACATGAGGGGCATGAATTGCATGTGAGTGCAGTGAGGGGGGCAGCTACATGCAAAGCTGCAAATGGTCCCGGGGAGCTGAGCAGTATGGGTGGGTCTTGTTCAGTGACGGAGAGAAATGTAAGAGATGTGACCATGCAGAGTTCTTCTGGCAACCCGTCCAGTCAGAGCACTCCTGGACGGGACTGTGGTGGCAGCCACCGGTCAGAGGAAGCATCATATGCTTTCTCTGCACCAGCCAAACATGATTGTGAGCGGGAGACAGGATCTGCATCCTTGACTCCATGTAAGGGACGAGAGGAGGAGGTGAATCAGGAGCACAGACATTGTGGAGACAGACCAAATTACAAGTGCTCACTGAGAGGTACCTGTGCCTGGGAGAGTGATGTCAGAGATGTGAGGTCACTCCCAACAGTGACATGCAGTCGGTCTGAGAGGCATGTGGATCACATAAATCAGGGGAAGTATGCAGACACTCTGCCATATCCCGATGTTGCTTGTGAGAGACCTGAAGAGTCTGAACTCTTGCAGGCATGTCAGAGTGTGTCTGAGGAGGTGAATCGGAAGTCTGGACAATGTGAAGGGATTCCAAATTACAAAGACTGTCCGAGAGGTACCTGTGCATGGGAGGATGATGTGAGGGATGAGCAGAGTAACTTGTGCAAAGCCAAGTGTGAGTCCAAGCGAGAGCGTGCTATGAGAGAGCATTCTACTTCTACTGGAGAGCCTGTGATGTGTAACTCAGCGAGTGTCAGTGGAAGAGTAGTGGGTTCTGGACAAAGTGAGAGAAAATCAGGCAATTCAGAGGAAAAGCACACAGGTGTCAGATTTGGGAAAATTCACGTTCCCTCTAATTTGAGAGAAGCACAGATGTCTCCCCAGTGGGAATACTGGAAGGCAGCTATGCAGGAAGAGCAAAATTCTCTAGATACTCATGAGGTCATGGAGTATGTTCCGAGACCTCGTGGACATAAGGTTATTCCAGTTCACTGGATATTTTCAGTGAAAATGGATGCACATGGCAATGTTGTGAGATTCAAGGCCAGATTAGTGGCACAGGGATGCAGACAAATCCCTGGAGTGGATGTGATGGAGGTCTTTGCTCCTACTAGTAGCTATGGAGCTAGAAGAGCTCTGCTTGCTGTTGCTGCAAGAGAGGGCTGTGAAATTCATCAGGTGGACGTTAAGACCGCCTTTCTGAATGGTGAGCTCGAGGAGGAAGTATATGTAACGCAACCTCCTGGCTTTGAGAATGGTGATAAGAATATTGTGTGCCGATTGAGAAAGGCGTTGTATGGCCTGAAGCAGGCTCCACGTGCCTGGCACAAAACCCTGAATGACAAACTTGAAGTCATGGGGTATGAGGTG
>KV908423.1:172433-212433 GCA_002005505.1 Botryococcus braunii
GAAATATTGGTATCATCGTTCCTGCCCTTGAACTTCTGACGGCGTTGTCATCACATCCAACTCCCAGAATTGCCGTCCAATTGCAGGTTCGTAAAACCATGGTTTCTGTAGCAACACCAGTGTATCCACTGACATTGTGTCCCTTAACTTACTCTCTGTGCTTTTCCCCAATCAAATTATGTGAACCCCCCCGACTCAAAATGGGTTTTATGACATGCGGAGTGACAAGCAGCCATGCTAGGAACCTTTAGTAGAAACCTTTGTAGCCATGTGAAATTGATAATTTGTGGGTTGGAACTACGTTGAACTTGACAAGGATAATAAGAAAATTTGGTGGTGGTGGTAATGGTGGCATCAGAGAGAAAAGCCACACAGGTGGGCATGGAGTCCAGGGCCTTGACTTTGGGCGGACCTGCCACGTTCAAATACCGAATCGGGAGGTCCCACGGCGCCGCCGGTACCGTTTTCGAACCTCATTGAAACGGCTTTGCCTTCGCGTTCATTACATGCAGTAATGAATGAAACATCCCTAGGGCCATGTCCTCGAGAGCGTATAGATCCTTCCAGCAGAATAAAACGAGCTAAATAAATGCGACCATTTTCACAACGGGAGCATCCATGACGTTTAGGATCAAAGAGCCTACGTTCGGTTGACGCAAACGTTCCTTCTACAACGTTTCCCTAAGGCGCGTTCTGTATTATTATCACTGTCTCCGAAACTATTTTAAGTTTTACGGAAGTCCGTCCATGCTCATCTATTTGCAGAGACTTTCACGGTGGATGCGCTGTTTGAAATATTACATTGTTAACTATTTTAGGCGAAATGCGCATCTTGCAATGCAACTATCAGTTTGTCCTTCCGCTTTCAGCTATCATCTGACGGCGTTTAAATTACGACCTCGTCCCAGCCTCTGGCGCAGGACTGGCCATCTGCGCCATCGTTGTGAAGCTTGTTGCTCCATTTGCGTTGGGCCTGGCTTGGTCTTGTACACTTTCCATGCTTACGCACGATGTTTTCCGATAGTGTGGGCGGCTGGAACGTGCAGGTCAGCCGGTATATCGTATATCGTGGAACTCATACCACGTGGGGTGTTGTTGGAGCAAAAGGTAACGCGAAAAAGTGCACACGCTATCTTGCTGTTGAGCCACGGATTGAGAATGCAGCAATCCACCGGAGTTCTTTCTCAGCAGACTGTGGTAGCACACACAGAACGAAGAATAGCAGTAAGAAAGACGACCATGGCGTCTTTCTTACTCCGGCGATCTGCTTCGCGGAGCTTGCCTCTGGCCCTGCGATCGGTGCGCACCACTACTGGTTGTGGCAAGTGATTTGAACTTGCACTTGTTAGTAAGACCGTTTCATTAGAAGGATATGAGGATGTTGTTTGTAAGAAACGCTGTAACCTTTTCCAAGCTAGAGGTGTTGCGTCTGTGGTTTGCTGAGTTTTTGCGGACTGCCCGTCAAATCTTCGTTGCTCGGTGTCCTTTTCGTTAAGTTATTGCTTTTGAGGGCTGTATGATGGTTTCTAGTGTTGGTTCATTGGCTTCCTACGCGAGGTGACGGCAGGAACGTCCGGCTACACTGCAGCGTCTTGCTTGCTCTGAGACTGTTTTCTCACATTTCACTGTCTTCTGCGCAGGGAATCAACATACGATGCTTCAATTCTGGGGTAAGTGATTATTGCAAGCATAGTTGAGGGAACTCGGTCCTATGCTGCTCCTCTCCCAACTTCATGCAAGTCATGCAAGAGTTCTGGGCATGCTTTGTGGGGTCTCATGGATAATTATTTGCTTCTGTCCAAGTCCTTTGCAATAGTTGCAGGTAATAGTGTATTTTCCTGTGGTCCCACTCATTACTTCATACTGGGACAACTCATAGTGATGATTCTGCGGTGTAGAGTGCAACTTTTGCGGCGGAGCCGGCAGAACAGGCATCAACATCTGAGTCGAACAATGATGCCTACAGGCGGTTTGCCAGCGATTCTGCAAGGAGTCATGTCACAGTAAGTGGTTTTCCCGTCGCAGGCTTGTTGGGCAGGGCCGTGGGGATCACCTGATTGCATTTCTGGATAGAGCCAGGTGCAATTGTCAATATGGTCCCTGTTGTCACTGTATGGTCTATTGGCTGGCTCGGCTTGCATTGTCTGCATGTCTAGGATAGTCAGGCCTCGCTCTCAGGTCAAAAGAGTTCTTTCGAGGGGGTTCAGTCTGTGACGGGCAACAGTGCTCTCAAGGGGAATCTGTTGTGTCCAACGAGGTAGCAAACTATGACGCACATAGAATTATTCTGCAGGCGGGGATATGCACACGCACACACAGACACACACACACACACACACACACACACACACACACACACACACACACACATACACACACAAGCACACATGCACACAAATGTGTGTGCATGTGGGGGTATAGAGGGAGGGGGAAGCGCGGGGGGGGGGGGGGGATGAGACATGCGCGCGCGTGCGCGCGCACACACACACACACACACAAACACACACACACACACACACACACACACACACAGAGAGAGAGAGAGAGAGAGAGAGAGAGAGAGAGAGAGAGAGAGAGAGAGAGAGAGAGAGAGAGAGAGAGAGAGAGAGAGAGAGAGAGAGGGGGGGGGGGGAGAGAGAGAGAGAGGCAGAGAGAGAGAGAGGCAGAGAGAGAGAGGGGGGGGGGCAATGGGAGAGGCCGGGGGAGAGACAGACAGAGCTAGAGCTCTCTCTCGTGGGCTCTCTTCCCCCCATCCTTCCCTCCCCGCCCCCCTCTGGGAGAGGGCATGTGTGGGGTGAGGGAGTGCGCAAAAGATGCGCGCGTCCATGCGCGCACACACACACACACACACACACACACACACACACACACACACACACACACACACACACATACACACAAAGGGGAGAGGAGGGAGGGGGTAGAGAGAGGCAGAGACAGACACGGAGAGATAGAAAGAGGGGGTGGGGGGAGAGGGCGATGTGGGACCGAGAGGGAAGTGGGTTGGTAGGGTAACCGGGGGGAAACTGTTGGGGGAGGGGAAACCAGACTGGCAGGTCGCAAGAAGGGAAGTTTTCAGCAAACTTGTTCCAAGCAAGCTTTGGCGATCGCAAGCTTGCATGGATGCTTGCTAAGGGCTAAGGAATGCCTTGTGGGCTCACAGTGGCCGAAGGTCCTCAACGCGCCGCTGGCTGAGGTAGACCCGGAGCTTTTGGATATCATTGAGCATGAGAAGCACCGGCAATGGAAGGTACGTTTTCCGCTTGGGTCCTGGTATCCGCACTGCATTCCTGGTATCCCGCTGCATTCCTGGTACCCCCACTGCATTCCTGGTATCCTGCTGCATCATAGGGGCCAAGCTTGAAGTTTTCTGATTTCCACTTGAAAGTGATTACCACCTCTCTGGAGTGTTCTCGAGGCGCGCATGTAAATTTTGCGGTTGAGGTGGTGTTTGTGCGCGGCAGGGCCTGGAGCTTATCCCTTCCGAGAACTTCGTGTCGAGCTCTGTAATGGAGGCGGTTGGCTCTGTCATGACCAACAAGTATTCAGAAGGCTATCCTGGCGCCCGCTACTATGGCGGCAACGAGTTCATCGACCAGGCTGAGATCCTTTGCCAGGTACAGACCCGGTCTCCCAAGCTGGGTGCCTGTGGGGATCAATGCGGGGCCCAGTGGCTGCACCCGGGCCCGATGGCTCGGTACGGGGCCCGGGTCTGAGCGGCGCCAGGCAGCGGTGGAAGGTGGAGAGGGGGTATTAATAAACCTTGCGCATGGTGTTGCTGCAACGCTGAAAATATTTTGAGCTGCCTTTACCCGTCCCTGTTCGCGCATATTCCCCAGGCGTGTCTGGTTGTGGCTCTGGACTGGCCTCTCCCCGGGAAGGTGGTAAGCAGTGTGACGTGCGTGGGTCTTGGGCTCACGCCTTCATAAGCGACGGCAGGAAGGTAACAAACAGGTTCAGAGTCTAATGAACCTGTTTACGGCTCCCACAATAATACAAGTTCGGCTAAAATGATTGTGCCACTTAATGGAGCCGAGTTTTCAAAATTCCATGGGGCTCCTGAGCAAGGTTTGAGGGGTGGATGTGTGTGTGTGTGTGTGTGTGTGTGTGTGTGTGTGTGTGTGTGTGTGTGTGTGTGTGTGTGTGTGTGTGTGTGTGTGTGTGTGTGTGTGTGTGTGTGTGTGTGTGTGTTTTCTTTTTTCGTGTGAAAGGCATTTTTTTCCAAGTTGCAGGCAGTCCCAGCAGGTCTTCGCTCTGGGAATGGGGCAGACGAGAATATGCAAGGAAGGCTCTGGCAGTTTTCCCTTTCTTGCCCCCCTCCAACCCATTTTTTTGGATTTGTTTTGAGGCCTTTTTTGTCTGGGGGGGGGGGGGGGCGGGAGAAGCTTGACATGAAGAATAAGGGGCAGTGGGATGCTTTCAAGAATTTCCCTAATTTCCCGCCGGCCTCAACTTCAGAAATAAGTCACTTCCCCTGAGAAGGGCTGTGTTTCGATGGCCTGGATTATTCACCATACCTTACGGTATGCATAACCCGCCGACCGTAAGCAGAGCTTGAAAGGAGACCATTTGACTCAGCCTTAACACAGTTTCAAGCGTCCCAGCATGATCTGGAGCACCTGTTTCGATGGACCTGCAGGGGGGGGGGGTGGTCAAGGCAGGTATGACGGAACTGACCAAGTACGCTGGGACTCCGGGGTTGTGCAGCAACGAGCCCTGAAGGCATTCGGCTTGGACCCGGAGAAGTGGGGCGTGAATGTACAGTCCCTCTCGGGTTCACCGGCCAACTTCCAGGTGTACACAGCACTGCTGAACCCACATGACCGCATCATGGGGCTGGACCTCCCACATGGAGGCCACCTGAGCCACGGCTACCAAACTGACACCAAGCGCATTTCCGCGACATCTATCTTCTTCGAGGTGCCTCCCGTGGCCTCCCACCCTGCCTTAGAAGAAGCTGAGGGCCTTAGATGTCTACACTCTCTTCAGTGGGTGCCAGCTAGTTTTTTCTGAGAGAGAATGTGCATCTAAGGGCCACAGCGTTTTCTTAGCATGTGCAACAGCCGGCATACACCGGCCCCCGGGGGGGGGGGGGGGTTGGGGGGGGGGTGGTCTGAGGCCACTAGCACACAAGTCAGACCTTGGGCATACCCCCGCGCAACACCACTGCCAGGATGTACATATGTTACACTCTTCGACCCCCAATGAGGGTCCCCATAGTTGACTTACGATGAGAACTCTCTTTTTTTTTGGCTGCACCGGGGGGTATTTTCACAATTGCTGTGCGGGAGCTGTTCCCCTCCCCCAAAGGATTGTGGGGGGGGGGGGGTGGGGGGGAGGTCCAAAGAGTAAGACCTCATGAAAGACCATGGCATTCGTGCACGCCTCCAATCATCTGAAGGAAAAGCTCCTTGTGAGAAACCGGAGGGCCGATTGGGCAGCAGCACTCATCAGACCCCAGGAGGTGATAGGGATGACATTGCTTGTTGGTTGGTGTTTTTTCTGCCTTTGCGTGTTGCATCTGCGTGGGTGCGTGCGTGTGCGTGCGTGCGTGTGTGTGTGTGTGTGTGTGTGTGTGTGTGTGTGTGTGTGTGTGTGTGTGTGTGTGTGTGTGTGTGTGTGTGTGTGTGTGTGTGTGTGTGTGTCTGCGTGCGTGTGCCTGTGTGCCCTCGGGTGGGGGGGGGGCGCATATACTTGGTATTTTTTCCCTTGGGTGTGGGTGTTGGTGTATGGGGGTTTAGGAGGGGGGGGGTTGTGAAGGGGGGCATGTACAGCAGTTTAAGGCTGAAAGAATGAAGGAACGAATAGTAAATCTGAGAGGGGATCCTGAAGCTGATTGGGAGCGGCTGATGCAGACCATGCCGTACCGCCTGGACGAGACGACTGGGCTGATCGACTATGACAAGTTGGAGGAGACGGCAACCCTCTTCAGGCCCAAGCTGATCGTGGCGGGGGCCTCCGCTTACACCCGCCACTATGACTATCCTCGCATGCGTGCCATTGCCAACAAGCACAATGCCTGGCTGCTGTCTGACATGGCCCATATCAGTGGCCTGGTTGCAGCTGGTGAGCTTCTGCAGTCAAATCAATGCTTTTGTGAAAATGCGCTACCTCTCCCCCCCCCCCCCCAAAAAAAGGGGGAAAACAAAAGAGGGAGAGAGAGGGAAAAAAGGGGGAAAAAAGGGAAAAAAAAGGGACAAGGGGGTTGGTGGAACTCCCTTGCAAACCCAAAGAAATAGAAGGGGGACCCATGTACAAAGTCCAGGCTAGCGCTGTGCACACTCGCCCCCCCCCTCCCCCCCCCCCCCCAAACACACACACACACACACACTCATATATGCGCTCTGAGTGTGCAAGAGCGCGCGCGCGCGCGCGCACACACACACACACACACACACACACACACACACACACACACACAGACACACAGACAGGGAGGCAGGGAGGGCGAGAGCCGCAGGGGGGGGGGGGGAGGACAGAGATCCCCCCCCCCCCCAAAAAAAAAAAAAAATACCCCCCATGAACCTTTTAAGAGCTCGATCCATTTGATGGTTATGCATCAGATGGTCTGCAATGAAAGTGTTGCCTTGCCAGACCGCTGCATTAATGGGAATGTACTCCCATTTTTGAGGCAAAATGCATTGCCTAGGGCGGACTCTAGCTTAATCTAGCAAGTAAGTCATGCTATATTCTCATGTGTTCATTGCGTTATGCACATGGCCGTAGGATCAACCTGCTGATAGCCTCCTCGCATAATCTTATGGTGAGCTAGTTGTAGCCGACCCGCTCGCGTGAGTGGCAATAAGGACAATAATCTCATGGTGAGTTAATAATTGTGGCCGGCCTGAGTGGCGTTAAGGACAGTAATATCATGGTGAATTAATTAGCTGGCCTGTGATGGCTGGCCATAAGGACAGTGATTCAGTCAGGTTGAGATTTTGCCAAAGGTTTGAAATAAAGCTTTGAGCAAACTGACGGGGATGGTTTGGGGGGGAGGGCAGGTGTGGTGCCATCTCCATTTGAATTCTCTGATATTGTGACCACAACCACACACAAGTCCCTACGGGGCCCACGTGGTGCCATGATCTTCTACCGCAAGGGAGTACGGGGCTTGGACAAGAAGGGCAAGGAGATCCCCTATGACATCGAGGAGAAGATCAACTTCTCTGTTTTCCCCGGTCTCCAGGTGCTCCTCCCCTGCTCCAGAACACAAAAAGAAATACTTTTCGTGGGGACGGCACTGGTGGCATGAGAAACGGGGGGGTTCATACAGTGATGTCCTTTCCATACGCAACAATGCCCTTCCCAAACTCTAAAAGCCGCAGGCTTGGCTTAGCCTTGTGAGAGGTCTTACATTTGTGGAGGGGAGGGTTGGGTTCCCCCTTTGCCTGCCAATCAATTAGTTAGTGGAGCGCAGCAGACATCAGTGATACAATGGGCCATCTTAGGTGGTACGCTGGGCATTGCCACTTTTTGCAGGGAGGTGGTTGAGAGAAGGTTTACACCATCGTGTTTGCTGTCTACTCCCCTCTGCACACTTCACAAGCGCAGTTGGCTATGCCGGAATAATTCCAGATGGCAATTGTCCGCTCCAGCAGCTGGCAAGTGTCCTTTCCAGCACTTTGGGCAACATGGCAACGATTACTGCCTCTGCCTCACTTCCAATGGTCTCCCGACTCCCCGGAAGGGGGTTGATGGCTCCCCAAAGAGGCATTAGCGAGGACGACGGAAAGGGGGTTCAGGCAGGCGGGCCACTGTGGCAGCACCGGTGCCTTGCGTCAACATCGTCTGGGCTGCCATCGTGGTCGCGACAGTTACACATCTTGTTTGCGGGAGTGACACATGGGCTGTGGGCGCAGGGAGGCCCGCACAACCACACCATTGCTGGCCTGGCATGTGCCCTGAAGCAAGCGGCCGAGCCAGCTTTCAAAGCGTACCAGACGCAGGTGCTCAAGAACAGCAAGGCTTTCGCTGCTGGTTTGGAGAAGCGCGGCTACTCCCTGGTCTCTGGTGGTATGTCTCCTTCCCTCCTCTGCTCCCCTTTATAGCTTCATTCCCCCTCATAATAGACAGGGTCACAGGGATAGTAGACAGGGAGACAGGGTCATATGGGGACAGGGGATTTGTAAAACTTCTGGCGCATAGTCGCTTGTCTCGATTGCGAGGGCCGGTCCCGTGGCATCCTTTTCACTCCTGTAAACTCGCAGAATCTAACTTTTTCACCGATTACTTTCCAAGTATATCTTTTACCCTTTTCCAAGTACCTGTTATCCTGGTGTACCGCGTAAGTTGCTGTGCCTGTTATCTTGCTATGGAGCAAACAAACTTGTTGTGAAGTTGTGTGCTGCGGTAGATCCCATGCAGGATGAGGAACGGATGTGGCTTTGACTAATGAGCTGCTCTGATGAACTTGCTGATGAATGGGCAGGCACAGACAACCACATTGTGCTGGTGGACCTGAGGCCGAAGGGCATTGACGGCAGCCGTGTGGAGCGGGTGCTGGAGTTGGCCCACATTGCTTGCAACAAGAACACGGTGCCGGGCGATAAGTCCGCTCTGGTGCCTGGTGGCGTGCGCCTGGGCTCCCCCGCCCTCACCTCTCGTGGCTTTGTCGAGGCCGACTTCGATAAGGTGGCCGAGTTTGTCGACCGGTAAGGGCCTTCTTTTGTTTCTCCGGCCCTCCCCCCACCCCCTTTATGTGTGTGTGTGTGTTTTGGGGGGGGGGGGGGGGGAGCGCATTGCGCGACTGTCTGTCTGTCTGTCGGTCGGTCTGCGTGTGCGTGCGTGTGGTCCGTGTATTTGTGGGCACGTTAAGTTGGGATAGTGGGTTTGGTTGGTCATTCGCGTATTTGCGCCCCCCCCCCCAAAAAAAACAAGGAAAAAAAACAAAAAAGAGGAAAAAAAAGAAAAAGAAGAGGGCATAGGGCCGTCCCCCGCCCCCTCTCTGTCTCCTCTCCCCCCCCCCCCTTGCTCTTCCCCTCCCAGCTGCCCCGCCGTGCTTTCGCCCCCCCTTTGCTTCTCAAGCTGCGGCTGCTCACAACAGGCTGCGTTATGCAAAATTGTTCCGGTGGACAATGTATGAGGTCGTGACTGGCTATCTGGGGACGTTGGCTTTTGTCAGGGGCGTGAAGATTGCAGTGGATCTCAAGGCCAAGACAGGTGCCAAGTTGAAGGACTTCAAGGATGCCCTGAACAAGGAGGTCCCAGCCGAGATCCTGGCGTTGAAGCATGATGTGGAGGAGTTCGCCAAGCAATTCCCCACCATCGGCTTTGAGAAGGCTGAGATGCGCTACCAAGACTGATGCGCCTGAGACATATGTGGGGGAGTTCGCAAGCGGGTGCTGTTGTTGTACCTGCTGGTACCTATTTCCAGGAAGTACCTTATCTTTCTTCTTAAGTACCTCCTGCTTGCCTGCAGAAGCCTCTCAGGGAGGGTGCAAGGCCACACAAAAGAACTGATGGGAATGCAGGAGCTGGTAGGGCCCCTGTTGCTGCTGTTAGTGTAAGAATCGATGATCCGGTCTCCTTAGCTTCTAGGCAAGTTCCGCATTCTGGAGCCCAGCTGCTGTATGAGAGCCAATCCCAATTGACAGGGGCTTACACTCCCCAACTAGAGGCGGGGTTGGAGCGAAGGCGAGGAAGGGCGGAAGGCGAGAAAACATGTGGAAGGGCAACTTCTGACCATTGTGGTCTATAGACTGTCCGCTTTGTGACGCGCCTCTCGCTTGATGGCCCATGGTCATGCCGCCCCTTTGTTGGCGGGTCCCCAGAGGCGGGACTCAAGGGTGTGAGCCTAGGTTCTCATATCCATTCCCGTTTCTGTATATTTTAGTCTCTATATCTCATGGTAGGGAGGTGGGAGATGCAAAAGTCGTGCGCATCCGCGGTTCTGTAAGCGCCGCCCATATAATAATGTTAATTTAATTTAAGATTTTAATTGGCGGACATCCAAGTGCCTTAGGGGCGTGGTTGCTTCGCCTGGGAAAGAAGCTTCGAGGCAATGAGAACTGGCCGAGCCTCTCATTTCACTTCCCAAAATGCAGTTCCGCTTTCCTAGCTGAATGGAATGTTGTAGAAAATGCTTGGTGCTCAGCACAGGCCTTCACGAAGGCCTTCCATGTAAAGACGTTGGTGGTCACCGCCTTGACCTTGGCATTCTCTAAAAAGTGCAGCAGCTGTACATGATGGGTGCCGTGGAGGAGCCAGCATCTGGTGTGGGGATGCGGGGTGGGCAGATCCTGACCAGCACAGGTGCTCGGTGCCAGTGGCTACCTCGATGCATGCATGTCTTGCCCGCATCCCGTGTTGATGCTCTTGGTCTATCGGCGTGTGGTATGGGGGGAATAGCTGTCCTGATGGTGAGCCTCGTTAGAAAGCTCTCGCGAGAGCCTCTTCCAATGACGTATTGTGTGTCATTTTTTTAATTCTCTGGTGGCTTCATTTTTCTTCCACATGTCATGGGACTGGAAGGGCTGGTACCTGGTGGAAAGTCTCAGTAAGATGCATCAATGACAAAACATGATGCCACCAGAGCTGGTCAGGAGTCGGATATATGGGTACGAGATTCATCTGTGTGGAGGTTTGCTGTTTGGAGTTGCGTGCTGCACTGGGGTGAGATCATACGCACAGACTGCCGGCGTGGCAGACACCTCCTGACTGTTGTGATTCTGCTGGCCGCCGCTCCATGAAAAGCGTTTGAGAAGCTATAATCCTCAGCCTTAGAGCTTTTGGGAATCCTTAATCGTCAGCCTGGGCCGGTTTCTCTTGAAGGGCCGGCCTCCATTTTGAGAGAGCCTGAAGCTTGGTGGAGTTGGTCAAGTAGCTGTCCTAGTGTTTGTTTTGAACTTAGCATGCCTTGCTGCTGGTGTGTAAATTCTGATGGGTATGCACCTGGTCGTGGTTAACATGCATGGGATGCCATTCGTCCTCCAGTGCACATGACGGTACAGTCCGGAGGCTGGGCAGTGTCCCACTGTAGGGCCGGCCGTCTCAGCCTTCATGCGATCAAGAGTCGTGCAATCTGCAGCAATAGTGCGGTAAGAGTTCCCCTCGCATCTGTTGTGGGGTTGTCCATCCAATGTGAAGTGCTGGCTGGCTGCTGGGCACCAGGGGTGCCAGGTATCACGGACGCAGGTAGCGTGGTGGCAGGTAGTGCGGTGGCCACCTCTATCAAGACGAACAGCATGAGGCTGAGGATCTTCCATGGCCTGCGGAAGTGCTGAGAAAGCGCACGCACTGCTCCTCTGTAGGACACAGGGAGATGTGCTCGCGTCCCACTCAACATGCACACGGAGACACACACACACACACACACACACACACACACACACACACACACACACACACACACACACACACACGCACGCACGCACGCACGCGCGCACGCGCGCGCGCGCTTGTAGAGAGAGAAGGGGGGTCAGTCGGTAAGGACGCGCACAGTTTTCAGGGGTGTGCCAAAAGAGCCAGTCATCTTCTGACAGCAACCATTGCACAGAACGAACTTGCTTAAACAAATGTAATTACGAGCCCTGCCAAACCTTCCTAGGACTGAACAGATCGACTAAAGGAGCATGGTCAGCAGGACCAGGCTCCTTGAAGCATCCTAAAATCGAACGTAAAAAGTGGGGCCGTGGCCGTGGACCAGTCATAGCGCCACTAGACTTCCCTTCCAGATGAGGCATAGCAATGTGCCGTGGCCCATCCCCCAGGGCCGTCCAAACTGATTCTTTTCAATCAATTGCTGAGACAAATCAAATGCCGGACAATCAAATGACCTGAAGTACACCCATGTGTACTTCAGGTCTTTAGCTGAACACCTGAAGAAGAACATGTATGATGCCGGAGTGGAGGGCTTTTCAACGTTTGCACAGAAAGCATCTTGGACAGGACACAGGCTACACAGTAGGCCATAAATTTCTGCTGACCAGCATCAGAATGAAGATGCATTTCCGCTCTGGCCTGTCCAGACATGCAAGCCGCAGCGCCTTCTCCGATCAACTTCTGCACTGGCCCAGGTAGACGTCAGACTCTAGCCGACCCAGTGTCCCCTGCGCGCCCACAAACTTTTAACCAGACTTGGGTCTCGACCAGGTTTACCCCTCTTGGGTAAACGGAGCATCTCAGGGAGAGTTCTCATCTAAACGTGAGAACTAAGAGATTCATGTCACGAGCATCGATACAAATTTCACATCCAAGAAAAGCGACAGCTGACAGACACAGTATTGTCGTCCCTCGGGAAGTCCACTCTCACAACATGCCACCCCATGCTCAAGAAAGCGGGCATGAGGATTGTGCTATCGGAGGAAAGTTCCAGCCGGCATGTTGCAGTTGCAGGAGGTGACAAATCCTTGCCTTGCACGCAGATTGCTCCTCAGAGTTGCCAATTTGTTCCCCGCCCCTTTTCCTTCCATCCGTACACTGGACAGAAGAGGGATTCCAAGTCCGATCCAATTGGTCTTTTCCACGGACTTCCAAATATCGCACAGCACAGCACAGCGCAATGCAAACGGCACCTCTAGCTTGGTATGCAAACCTCTAAGAGACGATGCAATATTAACTGCCAGTCACACAGTGTGACTGAAGAGTGCATGCGGTTCTCCCAGCAGGGGATTGCACCACTCTGTGGGAGGGGGGTGGCGGCGAATACACATGCAAAAGAGAAAACCCTTTGCCACGAACTCCGCATCTATCTCCCACTTGTTCCACAGGCAGAGAGCTCCTAGACCAGGATTTGCAGAGTACGCCACCAGGAACAGATGTCGGGCTAATGGCTCTTCCAGAACGGGATTTGCAGAGTTCCCCACCAGGAACACAACTCGGGCTGACGCAAGCTGCAGCCGCAGGAAGTCCGGCTGAACGTCATGTCTGGGATATGAGGTTTCCTGGCTCGACATGCACGCAGCTGATGCTGCATGGCATGCCTTTCCGCTATTCGGAAAACCCCCCTTCTTAATAAAGTCCCCCTATATTTAATCTTGTTTACACGCACAAGCATGTGTGCGTAATGGGATAAAAACGCAATGGGTTCAAAAACGCACAAAGTATGTGGGCGTAATGGGTAACAGGCTTGGAAAATATCTGACAGAAAGCCTGGCCGGCTCGAACGCATGCACAGGAGCCCTGACACGCCCCCTTTCTTCCTTGGGAGTCGCTGCACCGGCATTAGATCGCCTTGCACAATATATTCAAAACGTGCTACACAGACCTGTTCAGAAGTGTGACTCCTTGGCCTTCAGGATACAAACACCTGTCAAGCTGGCCTGTAGCTAAAACCACAGGCAAAGCCAGGGCACGGCAAAGCATCGAAACGGGAACAGCAGTCCGGCACAGAGGAAACCACGGATAAAGGTTTCAATCTGAAACAAAAGCACACAACCCCCCCAAAACAATACTGCGCCAGGCAATACAATACCGGAACGCCAATGACACACACGCTTCCTGCCAGAATACCAGCTCTCAGACAAATAACTGAAGCAGCCTGTCCTGGCAGTCACCCGCGCACGAAACACACAAAATATGGATGAAGGTGAACAGTTCAGTGGTGTCAAACTAGCACACAGCCCTGTCAATAGAGTAGCAGCTGTGCACGCTCTCAATAAGATTTCTCTGGTAGAAGCTATCGCACACCACCGCAGCTTGGTTCATCCTTGCCGCACCGATGGATTAAACTTAGTGATGGCCTAATGCAGCGGGGCCGAGTGCGATTGAAGTTGTGACATGTTGACGTCACCGCCAGAACCGCTGCGCTCAGCAGTCATAGGAGGCAGCTGCTGTGGGAGGCCCCCCATGGATGCGGCAGCCGCATGCTGCATGAATGCCTGAAAGTTGTCCGGGCCGAAGAATTGTTGCATGGCGGACATGAAGTGTTCCAATTGCGGCTGCATGAAGGGCCCCTGCTGCATTGTCCCCACATGTCCTACGTCATGTGCCCACCTTCTACTATGATCGACACAACTCAGTCTCATATAAATTCCTGCATGCTTTTGCGCTTACATGTCCCCCACACCGCGCACCTGCGGGTGGGCGCCCCCCCCCCCTCTCTCTCTCTCTCTCACACACACACACACACACACACACACACACACATACACACGTGCATGCCATGCGCGCACTCGCAGAGAGACACAGCAAAAAGCAGGGATTGTCAAGTGTGGAAGCGGGAAGAGCAAGGAGGGCTAAGGACGCACGGGCGGAGGGGCTTGAAGGCTCTTGAAGGCAGGGAGGGGCGGGGCCTGGGGCATCTGGCCCTCTGCGGTGTTTCCATTGCGGCGGTGCAGGCCCTGCGCCATGGGGTGGCCTCCCTCCACGCCCTCCATCCCCATGCCGCTCAAGTCCACTGGGCCCCGTTGTGCCTGTGGGGGGCCCATCCCCATCACCTGCACCACAGCGCGCCCTCAATCTAGCAGGCATGCCGGCCCATGTGAGGTGCTGTGGCTCAGAGAGGGGGAGAGGGAGAGAGAGAGAGAGAGAGAGAGAGAGAGAGAGAGAGAGAGAGAGAGAGAGAGAGAGAGAGAGAGAGAGAGAGAGAGAGAGAGAGAGACAGAGAGAGAGAGGGGGGGGGGAGGGAGGGAGCGAGGGAGGGAGGGAGGGAGGGGGGGGGAGAGAGAGAGAGGGGGGGGGAGGGGGGGAGAGGGAGAGAGAGAGTGTGTGTGTGTGTGTGTGTGGGGGGGTGTGTGTGTGTGTGTGTGTGTGTGTGTGTGTGTGTGTGTGTGTGTGTGTGTGTGTGTGTGTGTGAGAGAGAGAGAGAGAGAGACAGAGGGGGGGGGAGAGGGAGAGAGAGAGAGTGTGTGTGTGTGTGGGGTGTGTGTGTGTGTGTGTGTGTGTGTGTGTGTGTGTGTGTGTGTGTGTGTGAGAGAGTGTGTGTGTGTGTGTGTGTGAGAGAGAGAGAGAGAGAGAGAGAGAGAGAGAGAGAGAGAGAGAGAGAGAGAGAGAGAGAGAGAGAGAGAGAGAGACAGAGAGAGAGAGAGAGAGAAGGGGGGGGAGGGGGAGGCGCCCGTGTTCTTTGAAGAAAACCAGCGCCAAACCGTCATTGCCCTGGCTGTTCTTTGAAGAAAACCAGCGCCAAATGTGCATACACAATGAGTACAGACACTGTCACACGCATACCCTACGCGCGCGCACACACACACACACACACACACACACACACCCCCACCCGCACGTGCATGCCCGATTTTCCACGCATGATATTGTTAGTTTACATCTGGACATGCACTTCATGTGCAACACATGCAAGACCTCAGATATGAGTAACCAGTGAGATGGCAGCACCTGGGGGACATTAAAGAGCTCAAATACCAGTACATCGTAAGACGAAAGCATCTGGGGGCCAAACAAGACGTCAAATAGAAGTTTACAGTGAGATGAACGCACCTGGGGGGCCAAGTGGTAGAAAGCAGAGGGGTTCCCCGCATCGAGAGACACCATGGGGCCCGCCAGGGGTACCGGGCGGTTGGCCATCAGGGGCTCCTTGGCGCTCTGCCAGCGGGGGAGGTTGGGACCTTGCGGTCTGAACCCGGTCCCGGCGGGGGTACCCACGGGCGCTCCGGGCCATGTAACGGTCGGGATGCTGGAGGGGGGGACTGCTGTCATGCCGCTCATATTTTCTGGCCTGTCCGGGGGTATAATGCCCCTTTTCATCATATGCAGCAGCTGTTGGAGGCTGTCGTGCACGGCAGCAGCGTCACTGGGCGGACCGCGCCCTCCTGCCGCTGCTGCAGCTGCCGATGCCTGCGCCAGCTGCTGCTGCAGGTAATCGCTGGGCAGCATCTGCAGACGGCCAACACCCCTCCTCCCGCTTCACAACGCTCCCTCCCACTTCACGACCCCATGACATTTGAATCTACCAGTCCGCATACAACGCTGCAGTCTACCCTCCACACTGATGCCACAGGAAACCTTGATTTGCCTGCCCCGCCCCCACCCCCCCCCCCGGGCCCCGGGCCGCCCCAACAGACACACATGCACACAACACAGAAAAATTTTGGGGGGGGGGGTGACTACCTGGTGTGAGAAACGCACTTGGGGCCCCTCCCTACAGGACTGGGGGCAGAAGGTTTGGGGGGCTTGTCCAGAGCACTTGTCGGGACCTCGAAGGCAAAAGGACTACGAGGGGATAGCATCACCATATGAGTAAGCCCGCCAACCCAATTCTCTCCCCCCCCCCCCCCCAAAAAAAAAAAAGCACACACACACACACACACACAGGCGTGGGCAGCCCCCCCCCCCCCCCAAAACACAAAAACACACACACCCACAGGTGCGTGCATACACAAGAAAGGGGGGACGCCCGAAAGCAGATGCGGCACAGAAAGCCATGCGGAAATGGACTTACCCCGTCCGGGAGCGCAGGGGGCAGTTGTTGGCCTGCGTGAAAACCAGCAGTGAGGGGTGGCTGCCTCCGAGCATCTGCCTGCGCTAGAGTCTGTGACCCCGTCCTGTCTGCTGCTATGGGTTGGCCTGCAAAAGTGTCCCACGCACCTGCTGTCACATGGTTTTGAAAAACCACTGCTGGATTTGCACCCAGACACCACAAGAGTTAGCTCTTGTGCAGCCAGAGACCACAAGAACTACCTCGAGTGCAGCCACAGACCATGTTGTGCACCCATAGTCCCCGATTACCTCATGCTCACACAGAGACCACAAACAATCACCTCACATGCAGCCAGAGATCACAACGATCTCTTCCTGTGCAGCCAGAGATCACAACAATCACCTCATGTGCAGCCAGAGATCACAACAATTGTCTCATTTGCACCCAAACACCACACCCATCACCTGATGTGCAGCCAGAGATCACAACGATCTCCTCATGTGCAGCCAGAGATCACAACAATCACCTCATATGCAGCCAAAGATCACAACAGTTGTCTCATTTGCACGCAAACACGACCATCACCTGATGTGCAGCCAGAGATCACAACAATCTCCTCATGTGCAGCCAGAGATCACAAAAATCACCTCATATGCAGCCAGAGAGATCACAACAATTGTCTCATTTGCAGGCAGAGACCACAACAACCAACTCACGTGCAATCAAGGACCACATCAGTCACCTCAGATCATCACAAAAATCACAATTTGCACCCAGTCTTCCAAGCTACGCTGCACACACTTGCCACATACCCCCGACCCCAATCACCACACCAAAGTCCGTGTGGGCTTTGCATAACGACCCTACAAACTCTTCTTGCTCGGATCCAAGTGAGTTCGGCTGGACAGAGTATTCGTTCGTCCTTCCTTTGGGTCAGAACCCCATACTGGAAGCGCATATCCAAACTCAGAGATTCCCAGCACGTACCGACACATTTTTGTCTGCTTTGTTCGTTACAAAGAATCCTTTGGAGAAGGGATCCAGAATAGGCAAGGCGGGCATTTTTTTTTGGGGGGGGGGGGGGGGCACACCACTCGTGTAGCTCGTTTGCGTTTCGAAACCATTCAAGCCGAGGTTGCTGATATGGGTGTTGGAGTCGTGGGTTTCCGAAATAGCTCCCCAGCTAGGGACAGTGCGGCTGCCTTCGTTCGTGAATGGAAGTGACCAAGGGGGCGCCTTCCATCGCATCTTCTCGAAGGGGGAGTCGCTCTCCCCAGCCACGGCACCCCCCGTTACATTCCACAACCCCAGTTGTCCCAGGCTGCGATGCCCCTGCCCAAGCCCCAAGACCGTACTTGGACGTGAATGCGTGGTCGAACACATTCACGTACAATAACACCCCGCGAATTTAGATCCTGGGATAAAAGCGGTACCCCTCAATTCAAAGGCCTGTAACTTGGGCCATACCCAATGAAATTGAGTGAAAGAACCCATGACGGGTAAGCCTGGTCACGAGCTAAATGATGTCATAGAACTGTTCCGCCCTATGATTAAATTGCCAAATCAGGCCACTGCCGTACAGCCAACAGTCAGCCCCGTGGCAGATGAAACTCCGACCCTTGTGTTGGGCTGAACGTTACTCCCTGGCCAGGGCCTTAAAAATCCTGAAACCTCAGCTGTTGGATGTTAAGTTATGTTGGGTGTGATTTGGCGATCATCAGTGCTGTGTGCTGGGCGCTGTGGGGTTTCAAAAAGATCGGAAATCCTGGCCTGAGTTTCAGCCGGATTAATCCCCTTCTTTTGCATGCCCCATTGTGCAAAGATCAGCAATCAACTGGTACAAAAGGAATAAGAGGGCGTTGCTTGGACCCTCTTCCTCTGGGCTGGGTGGAGTGGGTTGGATCATCCTCGGAAAGTGTAATCAAAATGCTAAGGTGCGAGCCAGTGCTACACCTTGGATGCGGTTGTTTTGTACAGAGCCTTATTGGGGGCCACTAGACTCTTCGAAGCTGCTTCGGCTTGCAATATCTGTAACTGCATGTTGTACTTCGTCATCAGCGTTCTCGGTTCACAAAGGTTTCAAACCAGCCACGCTCTATGCTGTGCTCACCAAGCGCAACACACTGCATGGTGGCAAATCCGGAGATTTACTTCGCCGGGTGTGAGTACCACACAACATTCACCCTCGCCCATCGTTCTCCCCCCCCACCCCCGGGCCAAAAGTTTTCCCAGTGCATTTTCCTCTCCTCCATGAAATTCCTATCTTTTTTCCCCACCTCCAACCCTCATTCCCTGAATCCACTCTCTTCCCTACTGCTTACTTGCCCCCCCCCTTCCACTCCTCCCCCCCTTCACACACAACGCACACACGTACACACACACACACACACACACACACACACACACACACACACACACACACACACACACACACGCACGCACGCACACACGCACGCACGCACGCACGCCCGCCCTCACAACCTTCCCCCTCCAACATAAAAAAACCCAACTGCACTGCAGCACGTCCATGCCGAGGGGAGCGGCGAAAAAAGGGGGGGGGGAAAAGAGCAGGGAGGATGGAGAATACAGCGCAGCAACACACCTCTACAAGGGGTTTGAGGCCCTGGGGGCTGGGCTTCAGGGCAGTGGGCCGCACGAGGGGGGGATAGCTGGGAATGCTGGGGGCGCCCGCAATGTTTCTTGGGGGACCAAAGGCAGCGTTGTCCCCGTGTGGACCCCGCTGCCCGTCAGACATGGCTGCTGGGGCTGATGACATGCCCCGGATCAGTGGAGGGGGTGCAATGCCCAGAGGGCGAGGGGGGTGCATGCTTGAGCTTATGGCGCTCCGATACGTGGGGAGGGGTCCGCCAAGTCCTCTAATTGGAGCGCTGGGCCTGCTCCCAGCACAGCAACTGCCTTCATCCTCAGCCGATCAGAAACACTTCCCCATTTTGCAGACAGCACCGAAAGTGGCCATACGTCAACACTGACTCCCCTGGCATTAAGCCACCCCACCCCCAGCCCCCCCCCCCCCTAAACATGCGCACAGGTACACGCACGCACGCGCGCGCGCGCGCGCACACACACACACACACACACACACACACACACACACACACACGCACGAAAGCAGGCACGCACGCACAGGCACGCACACACAAACACACACACAAATACACACACACACACACATACACACACACACACACACACACACACACACACAACACAGACACAGCATGCGCACAGGACACCAACTGTACAGTGACGAGGAACAAACCTTCCCATTCTGCCGGGCGACCCCCCCCCCGCCCGCCCGCCCGCCCCCCCCCTGTCTCTCTCTCTCTCTCGCCCACACACACACCCCTCACCAGCCCCTAGTACCTAGCGGGCGAGCGCGCATGTGCGAC
Source organism: Botryococcus braunii (assembly GCA_002005505.1). Taxonomy (NCBI): domain Eukaryota; kingdom Viridiplantae; phylum Chlorophyta; class Trebouxiophyceae; genus Botryococcus; species Botryococcus braunii. The sequence goes on from KV908423.1 coordinate 192,156, forward strand.
TCGATGGCGAGCAGCTGGTCAGATACACAGCGGCATTAGGTTTTCAGGCAGATGCCTGGGCAGAGCACACAAGCATACAAGAGAATAGGCGCACATTTTGACAAGGAGGCCCTGGCGGCGGCAGTATGCGGCGAAGGCCTGCATGTGGTTGCGAACAGACTTGGGGACTAGCAGGAGAGCTGCCTGGAAGTGCTGGATGGCCACCCCGGCCGTGAGGGCCTCCGGCAGGCTGGACTGCCCCACCACCTTGCCCAGGTCGTTCCCTATTGCGCTCAGGCACTCATACATCTGCCTTGGAGTGCTGATTGCCCCGTCATTCACCTGCCCCAACAGCACGTCCTTGTCATTTGCTTGCACACACAAACAAGCAATAATGGCCCACAGAACATCTACATGTCCACATGCTCAGATGCAGACGTATCACACTTATGCTCGCACGCAGGGCCGGGCGCGCGCACCCCCCCCCCACACACACACACACACACATGCACATGTCCACACTCTCACATGCACACCCTCTCCCCCACTATCACTCCCCTCCTCCCCTTCCTCCCCCCCCCCCTCTTCTTCTCACTCTCCCTCAACCCCTCTCCCGTAAAACAATACACAAAGCCATGAAAGGTGGGAGGAGGGATACATAGAGGGGGAGGGGGGGGGAAGACAGGAGAGAAAAGGGATGGCGGAAGACCGGGCTCACCACGGCTGTGTCCAAAAGCTCTTTCTGTGGTCTTTGCACCATTGCATTCACCTGCACATGCATCAAGCAGTTCGGTGTCCTACCCCACTTGATTGCATGTGTGTACCATTTCCCTACGCCACCTGCCCCAGGCAGGATGCGATACTTTTTGGAGTGCGCATGCCGACACGCCAACAACCCCTGCTTAACCCAGAATCACAAATATGCCAACAGCCCCGCCTAAAGCCAGAATCACTCAGATGGCCAGGCTGGAAAGATGGCCATTGCGACTATTATTACTACCACTCAGAAGCACTCCATCGATACCAGTCAACAATTAATCACAATCAGCGATGTCATCGAATCTGCCCCCAGGGGGCAGGGAAGGAAGAAATGCATGGGGTTCATCTCAGACCATATAAAAACCGGGGGGGGGGGGAGGGAGGGGGAGAGAGAGAGAGAGAGAGAGAGAGAGAGAGAGAGAGAGAGAGAGAGAGAGAGAGAGAGAGAGAGAGAGAGAGAGAGAGAGAGAGAGAGAGATGGAAGAGGGAAGGAGACGGAGAACAATGATGGACAGTGGAAGAGGGAGAGCAAGAAGCACCACCACCAGTCACACACCAGACGTGTTCGCGGCTGGTCCCCAGCATCAGTCAATGCATTCAAAGGGCCCGAACGCAACCAAGAGTGGGTGTGCACACAGTCACAGTCGCACCTCTTCTGTCGGGGGAAAGCGTGTGAGGTCGTGGAAATCGGTACGAGACACAAGGTTCCGCACAAGGGTCTGAATGTTCTGAACAAGGCGCAGCAAAGTGTACTGGTGCAGCAGGTCCCGCTCCACTACCTGAAACCCCGCAGCCGCCCTTAGAAAACTCTGTAACAAGCTGAAAACGTGCGCAGAAGCTATGAGCTATAAGCTTAGAACAAGCTATAAGCTGAGAACAAGCTATAAGCATAAACCGACGGCCGGCACACACGGCCTCGTCGAGCCATGAACGAACAGACACTGCAAGAAGGATTTCTAAGGCTCCCACAACACATTTTGCTCTACAGTTTTTGTACACCGGGTGTACAAAGGTTTCAAAGGCTCCCGTAATCGTGCCGTGAAATGCAGTTCGGATCAAACACATCCTGGAAATGCATTGAGCTTCTCAACACTTGGGAGGTGGAAGCGATGAGGGAAAATAAGACCAGCCCCCATGGGCCAAGTATTCTGTTCTTTATAATTATGTTTTGTTGGTTTTTCCTTGGCCTGCAGCGGTCAAGCCCAGACCTGCGACTTGTGCAGATTGCCACTGTCTGCATCTAGACCCAATCTCGCAGTGAACTGCAGCCGCTACAGCCACCTAGCCTTGGAGCTGCGCCGAAATTGCAATGAACCCCCCCTACAGGCCCCTAATCTTTCACAAGGCCCGGATTTTGCGATAGCCCCTTCCCCTTCTTCCTGAAGTGGCCATGCGCCTGCAGTTGTTTGCACTCCTGCCCCACCCCCACCCCCCCTCTTTCGTGCAAAAACTAAGATGAAAAGCGAGGAAAGACGAGATCGGACATTAACCACATATTACTAGTGGGTATGAAGAGGGGAGCTGCAGAAACGTGGTGCACATGAAAATGGCGAGGATGAACCGGAATTTTGATGTGCCCAATCTGCCCCGCCGTAGTGAGAAGCCAATAGTACAACGTTCTTTTTACACGACTAAGTTACTTGCGTCTTAAAAAATAAAGCGAATTAAACCGTCGATAGAGCCATCGGTCAACCGCAGAAGCGTTCCGGCAAGCCCGAACTCCTTGATCAGGCCCTTGCATTCCGAAGTACGGTTTTCCATTTTCGGAATTTCAGATTGACGTGGCCGACTAAATTCACTGGACACGTTCACGATCATGAAGTTCAAAATCTGGGTTTCTGTTCGTTAGCGGGTGGATCGGTTTATCTTCATATACCTTCCGGCAATGCAAGTCCTACCAGTACTAGACGAACCCAATATTAAGAATTAATAGTTACTGTAAAAGCTGCTCGCTGAAGGAATGTAATCATCATCGGTTTGCACTGTTATGGTTAAAAATAGAACAGCCAGAGCAAGAGTCAACCCTTAACACCATAGGAAAGAAATCTCCGAAAGACTCCAAAAGACAAATAGGCTTTAATTCCAATTTATGCAAGTTTTCTTGAAATTTCTTCTGCGAATGGGCGCTGCAGAAAAGCAAAAATGTGTGCCAGGCAATTCTCGACCTATCAGATTTTCAGACACAGCCATTCTCATCAACAGCTTTGAAATTGGAAGTTCCATTCGCGCATAGACTCATATTTCATCCTGGACTGCTGCAAATTCTTGCAGTTATTATGTACTGCTTGAAGATAGGCAGATTGGTACTTCACGCATCGAAGTTTTCAGGTGAATTCAGGTGTCCAGCAGCACTACAGACTGCACTCGAGGAGGCCCTGTGGGTTGGCCTACACCAAGTCCCTTTAATGCAAACCCCGCAGCTCTTTCCGCCGTTTTGAAGTCATGACGGACGTAAACTAGAGTGCACACTAATTTCTCTCCTCTTCCGAAAATGAGATCAGAATCAACACAAACCTGCCAAGCGAGTTACCAGCTCATTCCCTTCAGCGCTGTCTACAAGGGGGAGGACTCCTGCATGGTCTTGTGTCCCCTCGAGACCCCACTGACACAGGCACTCAAGACTACCAGCAGTGAAACAGTGGCAGAATGTATGCGTATGAGAGGCCAGTACCCCGTGCCCCCCTCCCTTTCCCCCCCCCCCCATCCCCAAAAAAGGGGGGTGGGAAGGGGTGATGTACAGATGTTTAATTAGGGCATTTCGATCTTCATTAGATACAAAGCACAATCCTCCTCAACCTAACTTGATTCCTTACAAAATTCTTCCGGCTGCCCCCCCCCCGGGGGGCCGGGGGGGGGGGGGTACTCACCTACGCATAATTGCTTGCAGGCCCCAAGAGGTATCCAAAAGGGAGGTTAGGGTGAGGGGGAAAAAAACCAGAATTGCATACCATGGGGATTTTGCCCTCGGTGAGTCGTTGGGGGGTCAGTGTCCGGGTGCCAGCTTGCACCAAGGTATTGTAGGTAGATTCCAGCGCCGCCTGCGCTGCCGACGCGTATGAACGGTGCTCCAGATGGTCCACTATGTTGCCCCTCAATTCTTCAAACTGCTCCACCAAGGCCTCCCCCTCCAGCGGCCTGCACCTCACTCCTCGGATTAGACCTTTGGTTTGATCAATACCCTTTACACATTTTTCTAATAGCCTGGAAGGTATGGGCAAGTACAGGCCATCTAAACCAGAACGACACCGAGGAAGTGGGATCCCCCCCCCCCCCCCCCCAAAAAAAAACAAAGACACCAGTGCACGATCCTAGCGCAAGTACGGTAGCACGTGGAAAGGCGAGGGCACTTCCAAATTTTGAGTGACGGGCTAACCTTATGCGCAGACCATGTGAAGAAGGCCAAAGGCATTACTAACAAGAGGCCAAATCACGTGAAGAAGGCCAAAGGCATTGATACAGGACGATGGCCCCGTGCAAATGCCCTTGCAGGTGAAACATCGATCTGTTAAGAAAGGGTTGTTGGAGTGTGGCGACATGGATGCGCATTTCCACAGCGAAAGGTTCACTGCTCGAGCAGATGATTGGGTGTCTGGAATGCACAACAAAGCTCTTGGACTAGGGCCAGCCCCACACCTGAGCATGCCTTGCAAAATCCTGGACCTCTGAGATCCGTTCTGCTGAAGGGATTCCTTGTGTCTGAGGGACGACGCCTGTGCCTCTGCGTACTTGTTCAAAGTCTCCAGCTGCACTCACCCCGATCACCACTTACAAGAGCTCCAAGATGCTTTGGCCAGTACACGAAGGTGCAATTCAAACCAAGAAGGGGCATTCATGCCTTTCAAATCCAAAACAAACAAACACACACACACACACACACACACACACACACACACACACACACACACACACACACACACACACACACACACACACACAAACCGAGAGGGAGGAATTTCCACCTGCTCGATGCTGTTTTCCAGGCAGCCAGCTGCAGTGAGTTCGACTTGGGAAAGGCCATCCATAGCACGTCGGGTGGCCGACATGCTCTCCTCCACTCGGGCGAGGACAGGACCCATGTCCCTCCTCCGGAGACCCTCCCCCTGGGTCAGGGATGTGGCACCTGCTCCTTCATCCAAAGCGCCCCGCCAAAGCTGCAATCCCCAGTCAAACAACTTCTTTATCAGCCCAACCAGCCTCTTGCTTGGAGAATCGTCCATGAACAAGGACATCCAACGGGCACAAGGCATACACTTCGTGCAAGTAACAGTTTCAGACAGAAGGTAGATCCGGGGCTTTGCCCTTGCCTGTTAGATCACTGCCACAGTTGAATTTCCAATACGAGATGAAGCACTTAGCCAACCCTGTCTCAGAGCGTCAATTCCAGCTGATTTGCAATTATAATCTTTGCCCTCACATTTCATGCGTTTGTTCAAAAGAGATGAACCCCATGCATACCTTGCTTAAAAAGGATTCTTGTCTCGATGTTTACCCTGGACTAGGATTGTACAATGCGGATGACGGTTGGCACATGGATGATAGGGACTTTCCCTCCAATACAAAAATGTGAGGGCACACAACGGCATTTCGAATTCAATGTGACCATCTTTGACAAAAGAAGGCTGCACACATGTTCTGAAACGTGTGGGAATGTTTGACATCCCCCCAAAAAACCAGTGGTGCATTCATCGTTTGGGGCATTGGTAATACCATGTTGTAGGGTTGCCAATAAAGGAAAGCATACATATTCAGCGTAACCAAACGACGCGCCAGATTAATTTCAAATTTTTCTGTGTGTAAATTTAGTATCTTGGGAAAAGGTCAGTTTAGGAAGTTAATCATATTTACGGGACTGTGAATTGCAAACTGCTTAGGCTCTGAGTCCTACTCATGCCTAGCAACCTCTTCTTCGACTTCCTAATTCCCATGGTTTATTTGCCTGGCTGTCTCTTGGGATTAGCTTGCCTCCTCAGCATATACGTTTTTTAGGCGTCCCCTGTCACCTGCGTGCAAACCTTCAGGAAGATGATACTTGAGTAACGTCTGGGTTGAGCGACCTTCTATTGCAGGTGACCTGGACCTCTTCCCTCCTTCCTTCTATAGACCAAAGTAAAACCCAGTTTTAGTAATGAGCATGCAAATCCCGTCATTCTCACAGGTGGCATGAACCGCTGATCAGGCATGTCCAAGGGATGAAAGACTTCAGCAGCAGCTTGCAGTTGAAAAGGAAGCTTGGAACGGGGGTTCCCGTTGGCTCAGGACCGCACTTTCCTAGATTTTTTCCGTGACAGAAGTCTAAAATTGGGGGGACCCGTCTCCAATGTCTCCTGAGGAAACCATGCGACCGGGAGCTTCGGTCGTTCCTTCAGGAGCGACCCTTCTGCACCTTCACGCGTTGCAGAGGTTCCATGAACAAACGGGTGCCTCCACGTGACCTTGCAAAGTCGAAGTTCTTACCCCGTAGAATGAAAAGGGTAGAAACTATCGCGGGATTTGCTTAAAATTTCCGGCGATCTCGATCTGCTTGCTGCCATGTCGTAATACCGAGTTCAGACATCCAGCGTGCCCATTCGTAATTAGCGATCGGTAATCACGGATCTTGCGCCTTGATTGGTAATCGCGGAACAAACGGGAACTGCCGCAACGTGACGGGCATTGCGAATGGACCGAAGAATTGATTAAGCAGGTGACACAACTATGATTAACACAGCAAACCTTTCTCATCATGCCCTCTGGGCATGGATTGATGTAATTCTTTTCTTTTCTTTTCGTTTCTTCTCGATGTAGAATTCAAACTGGAGCATATTCGATTTTTGAATATGTAGATTGAGATCTGCCGTGCATATAACCCTGTAGAATGCAAACACGCATATCCATACGCTTAACACTGTAACACCTACAAATCTACGGATGGGATGAGTACATATAAGGTTGTACATATGTGAAAGATAAAATCCCTCTACCTCCAATACATTGATTTCCCTTCCTACCCACCAACCCAACCCCCAGTCTTTCGATGTCCCACATGCCCTCCCATATGGTCTGAATACACGTCCTTAGGTAAACCAGACAGCCAAACGACGGCAAGACAACCTAGAAAAACGCTTGCAAATTCACAACACCCTTCGCAGTTTATCACTGCGCTGACAATGGACTGTCCAGGTGGTACATTTATAATGTGACACTATGTCCAGGTGGTGCGTTTGTCAAATCTGATACTGTACCCACGAGTGTGGATACTACGGTGATACTTTGAAGAGGAAACAACAATCTCGTAATTGCAGCAATTTCAGTGTCCCATGCCATCGCCCCAAAACTCATCTCCGCTCCATGCGAACCCCTTAACTTTTCCCTGCATCTCTTTGTTCTTGACTAGGTCCTTGACTAGGTGGATTCAGCTCCGCAACTTCACTCCACATTAGCACAGTACCGATTAGCGCTTTCAAGCGCAAACAGAGCACACCCCGTCTACATGTCCCACGCCCGAATTGCCTCCTGAGACCAACATCTGTTTGAGCCCAGGTAGGACCTTCAAAAGTGTCTCGTTACACGTTTAGGATGCATGAGCGCATTCCCACTTACCCATGCTTCTCTGCAGTGTACATCTGGCTCAAGTCCCCAACGCTTCCCCGACATTGCGACACCAGACAAACAAGCGCTGGCCACCAACCAGCAATTAAGGAACACCTCATGTGTGTGTGCATACGTGTATGTGTGTGTACATACGTAAGCATGCGGGTGCGTACGCTCGAAATCTCAGCCCACACCTCCGCCCCGCCCCCCATTCCCCCACCCCCCCACCCTCTCTCTGTGTGTGTGTGTGTATGTGTGTGTGTGTGTGTGTGTGTGTGTGTGTGTGTGTGTGTGTGTGTGTGTGCGCGCGCGCATGCTCATCACTATCATCTCCACTAAATTTACGATCTGCCAAGTAAGGACAAAGGCCCAAACTCCTTCCGTCTTGCAACCATTGTGATGTGAAAGTGCCAAACCCCCTTGTGTTCCTCCAACGCCATAAGCAAATCACACAATGAACATATTCTACTCGCCCACCTGCCCTTTCATCTCGAATATCTCGTCAAATTTTTTCCTGCCAAAGGAAGCCTCTGCTACATTAAATTTTCTAAATGCTTACACCCAATTTTGAAAAACCCTCATTTTAATCACCATTAGCGCTTGCTGCACGCATGCATTCATAACCATAGCGCTAATCCGAGTTGGATCCGGTTTCTGATTTTCAGCGACGTGCCATCGTACTAACCACTTTTTTCAAGATTGGAGAGCTAATTTCAATTAGCTAGGAACCCGTGCACCCTGCACGCAACAGCAAGCTGTTTCGAGGAGAGCACATCGAACTTCTACTCTGATCATTTAAAATTAAGAGTGAAGCCGTATGGAATCATCGTCTGTCTGGACGTCTCCCCATCACGCAACACGAGGAAGTTACATCCCTGCTGTGCCTTGGTGGCTGGACAGACGTAACTTCTTACTTCTGTCACGAGAGACCCTAAAACACGGCGTCAGAAACACGCTGTACTTAACACGGTGTCCAATACGCTCTCCAGCGTTCGCGCTTCCTCGCGAAAGTTCTTTCGATAACCTGCGGCCGCGCTCTCAATTCCAACATGCTTCTCGGCGAAAAGCTCCTAATTTCGTGTACTGCACCACAGGAATTCACAAGCAACAGATCCCACGTAGGCTATGACTACCTGACGAAGTTCACATCACATACGGTATTGAACTAGGAAATCCCAGCACTAAACGCGGCCGGAAATCTTGGACTGAGCGATTAACTAGCACCCTGCGCCCCACGGCGTGGCGGGACAATATCTGAAAACCACCCCATGTAGCTTCTATGCGGCTTCAGAGAAACAGCTCGCTTCCCCCCTTTTACACACGGCTTAAGGTTACCTACCACTTTCGAAAGTAGCCCGTTCAGGTGTCATTTTAAACCTCTACATTCGGTCTTGACAACAGGTTTCTCCACTACTAAACAACCATGCGAAATTACGGCAAAGCACTGACCTGGCGATGTTTTCATAGGCTAAGTTGCTGGAACGTAAAGGCTCCGTTACGTAGTATACTCAGACTGCAAATGTGGTGGACGACTTCTTGGCGTTATTCAATGACAGCAGTCGTTCTGTCTTCATAAGCACCGGGTTCGGGTAATTTCAGAATCATTTCAGGATCATTAACTCATGTGTTCCGTTCTTCCTCTCAAGCTGTCACTATGTTTTCAGGCCTGGGGCCGAACTGACCTAAATAGCATTTGATATGTGGCTCTGAGCATCATCAGGAATCCTCGGCCTCATCTACCCTCATTTCCCACCACCTTTTTCCAGCGGGTGCAGTTCGTCCTCAGGGTTTTGATACGGGGTTCCATACTTTTGTTTACTTTCACACGACTGAGTGTGTCTGTGTGTGCGCACACGTGCGCGCCCGTGCGTGTGCGTCTGTCTCTCTCGCTGTCTGTCTGTCTGTGTGTGTGTGTGTGTGTGTGTGTGTGTGTGTGTGTGTGTGTGTGTGTGTGTGTGTGTGGGTGTGTGTGGGTGGGTGTGTTGGGGGGGGGGGGGGTGCGCTCGTAAACGTGTGTGCACGTGTGCCTCCGGGTGAGCAGGATATCTTCATTCCCTAAATTCCCTCCCCTCTCTGCTCTACTTTCCCCCCCTCTGCGCACCTCTTCTCCTCCGCCCTCCATCGTACAGCGTCCAATTCCAATGTCCGAGAAACCCCACTGTTTAGAAATTCTCAAGATTATACTGGTGCTAGGATGGCCCCTCGGGATGTGACCTACTCATGCTGCCCAAACAACGCAAGCTGCAGCAACTGTCCCACCTTTTTCTGTGAGCTAGCTTCTTTCAGCTCAAACACCACCACCCACCCCAAATTCCCATCCTTGCTACCATCACACGATTATGTCTTGCGTGATCCGATCCCGCCATAAATTCCAATGTGTTTGCACTCCTCACCATTGAATCCTATCTGGTATCGATTGCCCAGCTCCAGAACTCTCCGGCGACTTCATGTTGTACCAGGTTATTACGGTTGCGATAAGACAGTGGGGAGTATTGCTGACCCTACCTGCGGGTTCACTGTGTTTATGTGTGCATTCAAAAACGTTGTTTCCAAACCCTGGGTTCAAAACACTGCTTGTGACCTAATCATTTGGGAGCAGGGAAATGGCTCCCCTCTCACCTCACTCCACCAAGCATTCTGCATTTCAAGCCATTGGCACCAGTCCACTTGCTGGTGTCAAACTCATGGGTGTGGTCAACGGTGTTGGGAGAAAGCAACTTGTTCTCTGGCTCGAAACGGCATCGGCACCATAGCACACATGAATAGTCCGAATTTTCAATTAAAATCATCAATCCCACATGTTAGACCCCAACCTTCTGACTTCGGCAACTTCATTAACTGGGTTCATGTGCTAATCACGCTGGTGTAGCCTGGCTTGAACTTATTTAAAAAAAAAAAAAAAAAAAAAAAAAAAAAAAAAAAAAAAAAGGGTACGGTCTTTTACCTTCAGGGCTTCTCTTAGCTGCCAAGCTTGCTTCATGGCTTCGTTTACTACAGCAGCCATCGTTTGCTTTTCCATCATCGTGTTTAAAGTCTCCGGAGTTGCAGAAATCTGACAGACCAACCCACACATATCTAAAGCAGCGCATATAGAAGGGACACAGACGTACACCTCATGTTGCCCCTACTCCCGTCCATTATTTCGCAAGACCAGAAACAAGTCCTCCACAACACAAAACTAGATTGGAGCAGACCCCCCCCCCTTCACCCACTCCAACCCCCCAACCCCCACATACACACATACACACACACACACACACACACACACACACACACACACACACACACACACACACACACACACATGCACCCGCTTCTGCGCAAATCCTTCCCGTTTCCACCGAAGTATAAGCATTATTAAGAAAATGTAACAACCAGTAGCACATGTTTCTTCCCAAAAGAATCATCATAACTGAAGCATATGCCCACACAATTCAAACTGAACTACCACTACCACCAGCCTCGGCACAAAAATCCCGGAACTAAGGCAAGACAAATTTAAAAGTGACAATGCACATTACTAGTCTACGCGCGTGCATGTGTGTGTGTGTGTGTGTGTGTGTGTGTGTGTGTGTGTGTGTGTGTTTGTGTGTGTGTGTGTGTGTTGGGGGCGGGGTGAGAGAGGGGGAGAGCGAGAGAGGGAGGGAGGGAGGGGGAGAGAGAGAGAGAGAGAGAGAGAGAGAGAGAGAGAGAGAGAGAGAGAGAGAGAGAGAGAGAGAGAGAGAGAGAGAGAGAGAGAGAGAGAGAGTGAAGGGGGGGGGTAGGGAGCACCGACTTTGACAGGCACCCCAAGCCGGCAAACAGCGGGTACATCCTGACGATAGCCTAGGTTTGCGACCGGAGCTTACCTGCACGAGGTTGGCATACTCGAGAGCGCCCTGCAGGGCATCCCCCGATATGGTGTTGGGGTCGCGGAGGCTCAGCAGCTGGTTGAAATGCTCCAGGTGGTTGGAGCGCTGCCTGGGGTGTTCGGAGGGGCCCAGCATGCCGACCTTCACGCTATAGCTACCTGGCAGTGTCCTCAGGCTGCTGTGCGGAGAGAGGTTCCTCAGACTGCCATGTGGGGACAGAGGCCCCCGGGGAGGGCCCGTAAGGCTCATGGACATCACTTCAGGCGGAGCCACATCAGGCACGGCGGGTTGGCTCTGCCAGCCCTCCCCATGGAGGGGCCCTCTGGGCGAATCCGAGCTTCTCGATCCGCCTGGGGCTTCGTCCCCAGGCGGCCCTGAAACTCCCTGGTCCAAGCCCCCACTGGAGCGGCTCGAAGATTCCCTGCCGGCATTCCTGGAATCCGTCAACTTCTCCAGCTGGGGCTCCGAGGCGGCCGGGATCGGTGCAGCGGGAGCTGTTGGGGGCCGGTCGGGGCTTGCTGCACCCGGAATGTGTGCATCTGTATACGGAGGAGTAAGTGCTCGGGCAGTGGGCAGGTTCTGCGCGTTGGAGGACGTTGCATGCGCCGTTGTAACATGTGGTCGGCTGGGCTTTAATTGATGGGGGGATTGAGATGTAGCTTCCAGTGCCCCCCGCACGGGGGTGAACGCAGATTGGCGTGCCTGTGGCCCCATCACCCACAACCCATGTGAGGAAGCCCCAGAGCGTCATTGCATATCAAGTGGCATCGTGCACTGGAGTTTTGCCCCAACCTCCAACGATAAGTTTGTAGAACATCAATTTGCCTCGTTGTAAGCACCTCCTAGTTGGGCCATAAGAGGTAGGAGCGGGCCCAAGTCCTTTCCACCAGTCCTTTTATCCCCTCCATCCCTTTCACCACCTCTCTGTCCACCTTCCACCACCCCTTCAGCCCCTCCTCCCCACCCTGCCCCTCACTTTGTGTGTGTGTGTGTGTGTGTGTGTGTGTGTGTGTGTGTGTGTGTGTGTGTGTGTGTGTGTGTGTGTGTGTCTGTGTGTGTAGCACCCTGCCCGCCCGGGGGGGGGGGGGGGAGGCATACCTCAAAGGGCATCTGTTCCTCCAATTACCCCTTGCGCCACGCTTGCAAATGTACATCCCCAATTACAAATGTAAAAACGTGTGTTCTCAAGCTGATGCAGCCACTTGTCAACAACCAAAGCCCCCCCCCCTCCCCCACACACACACACACACGCACCCACACCCCACTCGGAGGGGAGGGGGGGGGGGCAGCCTGCAGCCTTGGAGCAACATGTCTGGCTACATGCAGAGGCGAGGCACATACTTGGCTCTCATATGTCATGTCAAGCTCAGCCCGTGGTGCCGGAGACAAAGGGGACTTGGTGCTCCTCATGGTTGGTGCCAATCTATGGAATGCCGAGGACGGCATTCTTTGATCAGCCTTGGAGGCACGGCCTGGAGCGACTGGTGGGGATTTGTCGGAGGCTTGCAGATTCTTTGTTTCCCCCTCCTTGTCCCCTGAGGTAGTGCTGCGGTGTTTCTTCACCCTTCTGTCGGAATCATGGGAGCCATGTGGCTGATCGCCTCTCTTATGCCAGCCCTTCGACATCAGGTTCAAAGCTGAAATTGCTTGAAGCTCCGCATCACCCGAACAGCTTTTAGGTCGCTTAGGCAGCGGCGCGCCTTCCCCTCGGTCATTTCCTGCCCTCTTAGAGGACGCCCTGGGGATGCTTGATGTGCCACTCGTGCTGACTCCGTCAGTACCAGTTGGCGTAGGGCTTCCCGAATTCTCTGAGCTGCCAACCCCTGTCCCACTTGTCGTCCGATCTGCAATCCCTAGGCAGACCTGTCTGAGAAATGTGCAACATGCAAGAGGATGGTGGAGCTAAAGCAAGAAAATTTGGAATGAGTGGCTCGAAACTCCTTGGCGATAACATGACACAGAATTGTACATGGAAGCTCATGGGGCGATCCTTGTCCAAGGCTAATAAGCAGGTGTCGAGATAAGCCACTGCCAAGGACAAAGAACATGATTATGAGGCCATAACCATTGAAAACGACTTTCAATAACCTTAAATCACTGATTCTAGAGAGAAAAATGAATCTCATACACTTCATATGAAATGCAAAGGCACTGCATTGGGGCCTCGAATGAATGAAGAGAAGCCGCCTGATTACCAAGCCCCAGTCCTACGTTAATCACTGGTGCAGACTAGCAGACAGGAACAACATGCCTTGGATGGTCATTCTCGGAGGGCTGTGCTCTCTCTGACTTATGTCTAAGATCACTACTTGTCTAATAAAGGCAGTCTTAACGCACATCCCTCAAATTCTGCTTCATGAAAGAACGAGAGAGAAACTGAGGACCAGCTCGCGTCCGCGAGATTCCCCGCACCAGCTTCCGCCAATACAACATGGCCGATGAAGGGCTCGTTCCAAATATCTTTTTTTCTTTTCAATGACCCATTTATTTCAATCACTACATGATAGTATCTAGACGGCATCACATAAGTCAAAGAATATTGAACACAAAAAGATCGTACCATTAGATCCCATCTACTGGGAGCGGCATGGAGGTGTCCCACTAACCACCGTCAGCCCGTCTTTCATTCACCAATTGCGCAGCGTCTGTCCCCATAATTTGTAGACACACACAGCTCAGACACACGCTCTGGTAAATTGTCGGGGCTTGCCGGATGTCCCACAATCAGCACAGGAGCCTTGGAAGTAGCCTCTGTAAATATTAGAGCAAGGATAGCCCAGACTCTCCCATATAGATGTGATGTGAAGCACATATAGTTTATCCGCACGCCACCTTCAACAAACTCAGTACGCCTGAAACAGCCCGGGCCTCTGTTTTTCGTCTCCCAAGCTTTAACTTTTCAAAATTTATATCGACACCACCGTCTACCATGCCTTCCCTCAACCATATAGATGGACAATCACATACGCTGAGCAAATATCGAGAGAAAGAAACAGCAGAAGTGCGTCGGCAGTTCCCACCGTTGACTGTTTACACGTCGTCGCTCTTTCCGATTTATAACACAGAGAAACGCAGCTTAGCAAGGTAGATTTGACACCTACCAGTTTTCTCCAGAATCTTATGTGGCTGAATAAACCGGACAGGTATATGCAGAGTTTTTGCGGAAACGCAGTTATGTGACCTGCGACCTTGGCCCTGCACGGACTTCCTACTCTTTAACCCTCTCCCAAAGCTTTTGTGGCCTTTCTAGAGAGACATCATTTGCTCTGCACTGGGCGGGGAAACGTCGACCACCTTTGAAAAGTGTCAGGCCGTCTTCCACTGCAGCTCTTTATTTGTTAAAATCCATTATTGCACAAATTGGCCCACGGCCCGGCATTCCAATGTCCTCTCGCGTTGATATACCTTTCATCGGGAATCGGTCATAACAAATGGTAGGGGCACAGTAATCATTCGATTACTAAAATTTCACGGGATCTCCGATCACTCCCGTGGATAGTTGGATGACGTTGCCAGGTTGGAAAACTGAGAAAAGCTTTTTTCACTCCCACCATGAAATCACCGACCGAAGGGTCTGTTGCCAACCCCACAGGGTTTGCCCCCTCGTTAGCATCACGTGCGTGGACGGTTGAATGTTTACGACGTAGATTCCAGGTCTGCAGAAACAAGAATTCCGGTTCCAGTTCCTTTTGCCTTTCATCTGCTCGATGTCCCGCTTAGCGATGCCTGCTTTTGCTCTGGCCTCCGATAGGTAGCAACGATTCTTATGCCTGAAGGCTGAAAGGGGGTTAATGGTTGGACGGGAAAATATTTCGAAGGTATGGTTCACATTTATTATCGCAACCCCCACGGGGGTTCTACATATACTGATTTCATCTATGTATATACTGATTTCATCTAGCCTACACCCGCCCTGAGCTCAGAACACTTTTTTGCGTTACATGTTACATGCCTTACATGTTGCGTTGCGTTAGCCCTCACAGGGTGTTAGCTGCCTGAACAAGCGCACACAAGGGCTTGTTTTCTTTGTTTTCTTCCGGCTACACACAGTCCCCTAGTGACGACTAAAATTGTAGTCGTGCACTAGTCGTGTACAATTGTAGCTTGCAAGCAGTCGTCCACTAATGACTACATGCTATAAAGCTGCAAGAGTTTGCTGTGGAGACCACCAAAATAATTACCATGCATGAAACGACCTACCATCTGATCAATGATTGCGCGATTCACAACTCCCTGAGATTTACTTCTGCAAGCACGACGGGGCATCCACATGCAAGTCCCCGACTCCCTGCAAATTGGCCTGTATAGTATGTAATATATTGGCAAACTGACCAAAGGACTTGAGAAGCCCCATCAATTGCAACAGCAGCTGTCGATGCAGCTTAATGGCAGGTCAACAAACTGAGCGGGTGTAATGATCTCCGAATTTCACGAAGACAAAGGCTAGATGCAAGATCTAAACACAAACGCTCGTGTGAGAATGACTTCACACAGGTGCACACCGTGCCGTATGCACCCTCGAAGGGCGGTGAACCCTCACGTGGTTGAAGACCACGTGTTACCCGTATCCTACGGGAGGGTCCGGAAGTACGTTACAGCGGGTCTACTTCTTGGCAGCATGTGTGCCAAGCTCTGCCAGGCACTATCCGCGCAAGTACGCATGCCTGCATATATTTGCATAGCTGCATATATGCTGGAGGCCGGTACCACTTGGCAGCAGAATATTCTGCTGCCAAGTGGTACCGGCGTCCAGCATATGTGCAGCTATGCAATTTGAGCGTAATCGCATCGTCCCTGTGAGGGACCCCGACTGTCCAGCAGATGGAGGTCACGTGGTCAAATTGGGTTCGCTCCTGGACCAGAACTGGGGGCTCACCCGTCTGTCTTGTGACATGCTGTCGAGATTCACAAGTGTGGAGGACTCAGACAAAGTTGAGCTCAGATTTGAGCCTCGAGGCCTTGTGCACGCGGACAACGTGACGCTGGTCAGCCTTCCCCCTTTTCCCCTTCCCGGCTTCAGAATGCATTGTTTGGTACCATCAGTAGTGGAAAAGTCGGACACTTAACGCCTCTCTGTGGTCTCAGTAGAGCTTGGGGGCACTAGGATGCATGCGCAGGGACCACGCTTTGCTTTTGACCTTGAGGCCCCGAAGGTAAACAATGAAAGGCCCTGGCCAGCTGAGGGGCTGTCCAGCTCGGTAACCTCCCGGCTAGGAGATTGCTACGGCTTGTGCGCTTGCATCAAGGGTTGGCAAGGCTTGCCTGTACCTTGCTTTGCTGAACTTCAACAACCAGAGGTTTGGGAATCGGATGTACTTCGGGAGCTAGGGCAAGAGGGATCAGCGCGGCGCAGAGTATGGGAGCCCACATGTCTCTTTTTGCAGGGATCCCATTCCCTCCGGAGCTCCGAGCCCATCTGCCCGACATGGTGAGGAGTTTACAAGCAGGAGAGAGTGAAGTATGTCTAATCCGTTGTCTATGTGTCATACATGCAGGTGGGCAGAAGCCACGGCCTTCCCCCTGTGGAAAGAGCCAACCAGACACATATCGAGGACAGGATTAAGGGTCGGTGAAGAGAGAGATCTCTAAAGAAAGAGAGAGGACGGGAGGGAGGGAGGGAGGGGGAGAGAGAGAGAGAGAGAGAGAGAGAGAGAGAGAGAGAGAGAGAGAGAGAGAGAGAGAGAGAGAGAGAGAGAGAGAGAGAGAGAGAAAGGGGGAGGACGGAGGGGGGAGTTGAGAGAGAGAGAGGGCGGAGAGGAGGGAGGGAGAGGGGGTGTGTGTGTGTGTGTGTGTGTGTGTGTGTGTGTGTGTGTGTGTGTGTGTGTTGTGTGTGTGTGTGTGTGTGTGTGTGTGTGTGTGTGGTGTGTGTGAGTGAGAGAAGGGGGGGGGGGGAGAGAGAGAGAGAGAGAGGAGAGGAGAGAGAGAGAGGAGAGAGAGAGAGAGAGAGGAGAGAGAGAGAGAGAGAGAGAGGAGAGAGAGAGAGAGAGGGGGGGGGGGGGGGGGGGGGCGGGGAGAGAGAAGGGGGGGGGCTGGAGGGAGGGAGGGAGAGGCGGAGGGGGGGAGAGGGGGGGGGGGGAGGAGAGAGAGAGAGAGGAGAGAGAGAGAGAGAGAGAGAGAGAGAGAGAGGAGAGGGGGGGGGGTAGGAAACATTGAACATAGTGTAACGACAGGGATTCGTATCCGAAACCATCTTGATCCCTCGGAGGCATCCTGCCAGTTAGGTCAGGTGCTTCAAGGTGCGGTCAGATGGTATCGGCATTGTACAGCGGCAACATTAGGGCTCTGCCCCCGGACCCGGTCTGATAGTCGTCAACCGAGTGAGGCAGCTGAGAGGGGAGGCAGCGGCAATGGGAAGGACGGGATGGGTGTAGCTGAAAAGCCAACGGTTGAACGACAGACCATGAACCTTCCACACAAACAGCATATCATAAATCATACCATACCATAAACCATACCATAGCCATTTCACAGTGATAGCCGTTTTAGGACTCTAAGCGCTATGGACAGATTTGCCCATAGATAGTTCTAGGGACCCTCTCCAGACTGACCCATAGAGAGTTTGGCTCAGTCGCATAGGGGTGGTTATTGACAGCCTCATGCCCAGCATGGTTTGCATGCTACTTCAAACAAGCTGGGCACCACAGAAGAGGCAACCACAGCTATCCAGCCCAACGGGCATGATGAGATGAGAAAGCAGAGACTACCCAACTAAGAAGGTGACGAGTCCCCCAATCCTTCCTCATGTACTATATTAGGAAGGCAGGATACATAGCCCCCACGACCCACGACGAGGGTGAAGAGGGCCGAATTCAGACGCCTTGGGCAAGGCGCTTTTCTGCTACTCTTCCGAGTTCCAATTTCGAGGCCCCACAGCCAGTTACGGCTGAGCAAAGTTCTGGAACTCTTCAGAATTGATGAGCTTCAGCTTCCTTCCTGCTGCAGTTAACCGGCGCTGTAGCAAGTTGTTTCCCGAGTTCCTTCACTTCGCTTATGCCATCCAATGTGCCGGACAAGGAATAAATCATGAACGGTTTCATTCGACGCGTGTGAAATTTCAAAGGTTGGGGCCTACTAGGCTCAGCTTAGCTTCGTCAAAAGGCCCAGGTTCCAAGCCAAGTGCTCGCGACTCCGGGTCGGCGGCGCTTAAAACGTGGGGAAGTTCAAGCTGGAAACGCGTCCTCCGAAGTATAGGGATCGGATCGATACTGATGATTCCTCAACTGCGACGTAAATTTGATGAAAAGCAACCTACGGTTTAGCCTGCATCCGCCTACGCGATGTCGAAGAAATAGCTGATTGATCCAAACGACCCCAACCGCCGGTGCGTAACGGTCCAACTCGACGACTTCCTCGAGATGTTATATACACACCCTGATTATTGAGGTCTCTATATCCCATTACAAAGTGCACTGCAGTGCTCCATTGTGCTGGTTCTCCATTGTGCCCTAGCAAGCTTAAGCCCATCCCTTCCTTTTAAAGGAACAAATTTGCCTTCCCTCCTCCCGGATATGCTAATGAGGCTGCACCATTGCACTGTTACATAGAAATTGCTTAACGTATTCCTCCTCCTGAAGAAAAACAAAATCGTTACTCAGTTGCAGGCACCCTTTGCCGTAAATGCTGCTGCACCCTGTGCCACAAATATTCTATAAAGGCTGCTGCTCCTTGCTGCCCCATGTGCCATACATGCTGCTGGTCCTTCCTGCACGCTGTGCTGTAAATGTTGCTGCACCCTGCGCTGTAATGCTGCTGCTCCTTGCTGGACAATGTGCCATAAATGCTCCGTGCGCGCACACACACGCACGCACACACACACACACACACACACACACACACACACACACACACACACACACACACACACACACACACACAGAGAGAGAGAGAAAGAGAGAGAGAGAGAGAGAGAGAGAGAGAGAGAGAGAGAGAGAGAGAGAGAGAGAGAGAGAGAGAGAGAGAGAGAGAGAGAGAGAGAGAGAGAGAGAGATTCTGTGAACCTCAACGCTATGACACCTTATACATAGCAGGCGCATACTCCCAGCTTGGGCACGCCCCACTGGTGCAGTGCATATACGTCGGTAATTACCAGTATAAAGTAATTCTCTAGCATCTCCGCTGTTCCTCTCCAAACGCGTCAATGTGGGCCCTCCCACCGAAATGATGAAGCATTCACAGAATGCACACTCGCAAAAAAAAAAAAAAAAAAAAAAAAAAAAAAAAAAAAAACTTCTGGGCCACAAGCTCCGAACATGCACAACAGGGACTCCAAAGGCACGGGTGATCACGATCATGATCTATCGGCTTTTCTAATAGCTAGCCATTGTAGGGCAGACATGCCCGTTATCCACTGCAAATATTTGCCTACATCAATGCAAGTCCCCAACGGACAGAAGACCTACAAATCCATTGGCATGTTCCGTAAGTTGCGCTGTGCTAGGGCAGCGGCTTCCTCAGGGGCAATTGTGGACCACCTTTGGGAGGATGGAAAGCCCTCGACCATGCCTTGCTTGAGCCGGCCCAGGCGGCGGGAGAAAAGCACCTGAAAGGTGGGCCAGTTGTCAAGAACACGAAGGCAATTGCATTGATTAAAAATCATCAGCGCCACACCGCTGGCTTACGCAAGTATACTCGTCTGGCTTGTTGGGCTTCCTGAAGACCTTGCGCAGGAGCTCGGGTCCCTTGCCCAGGAGCTCGGGTCCCTTGCCCCTCCTTCCCTTCTACGTATACCCACTACGTTGTGGGTACACCCATCCCCCCCCCCCCTTCTGTCTCCCTATGTGTGTGTGCATGCGTGCGTGCGTGTGCGTGTGTGTGTGTGTGTATGTGTGTGTCTGTGTGTGTGTGTGTGTGTGTGCTCACGCGCGTGTGCGTGTGTGTGTGTGTGTGTGTGTGTGTGTGTGTGTGTGTGTGTGCTCGCGCGTGTGTGCGTGTGTGTGTGTGTGTGTGTGTGTGTGTGTGTGTGTGTGTGTGTGTGTGTGTGTGTGTGTGTGTGTGTGTGTGTGTGTGTGCTCGCGCGCGTGTGCGTGTCTGTGTGTGTGGGGGGGGGGTGAGGGTTTCTGTGATCGCCGATGCCATACGTGAATCTGCATACACAGATGTAGCATTTAAAGGGCGGGGGG
>KV908423.1:217433-219933 GCA_002005505.1 Botryococcus braunii
ACATGATGGCTACGATGTCGCGCTCCCGTCTTCGAAGGGCGGATGCTTCGGCACCATGATCAGAGAGAGAGACAGCAGAGGGTGGCGAATCGCCGAGTGTACGGCCAGTGGCGAATTGCGAGTGTACAATTAACCCCCAAAACGACCTGCGGGTACCCCGAGTAGCTCGGCTGGAATCGGGCGGGTGGAATGGTGCGGGTGGCATCCGCCCCTGGAACTGCTGTTTTTGCGTGGGCCCCACGCCGTGGGGTACCCTAGCAAGGGACGTGCGGGTGTGTCAAAGCCTGATAGTAAGACAGCAGTTTTCCACTGAAAAAAGTTTGCGTCGTGGTTGCGGGACTAGGTGAGAATTAGGCCCTGCCCTGCGGGAGTCCTTAGCATTCTGCCCCCCGGGGGGGGGGGGTGGGCATCTGGTCACAACATCCTACCCCACCCCCCCCTCCCCCCAAAAGGGGGGGTGGGTAGGTTAAAGACTGATAGTATCTGTGATAGCCCCCACAGTCTGGCAGCGAGCGAATTTTTTATCTTGGGGATAGGACATGGCAGGGTTGGGTGAGGGTTTTGAGTACTTAAGGTGTGTACATTGCAAGGGTTTCACTTCGATTGGCCACCCTCTGCTCTCTCTCTCTGCGATTCGCCACCCTCTGCTGTCTCTCTCTGATCATGGTGCCGAAGCATCCGCCCTTCGAAGACGGGAGCGCGACATCGTAGCCATCATGTCAGAGGAAAACATTTCTAAGTGTGCAGGTTTAATGAAATGTCGAAACCGTGCGTGTACACATGGGTGGTCGTTGAATGGCAGCGAGATGATGGTCCTCTTTGGCTCCCTAGACCCCAAGGAAATAGCTAAAACGATAAACCGGATGCGACTGAGAGAGCTGCAAGTAGTCTCATGTGGTCCAGACCTTTGTCACCGTCAAGATCTCAATCGTTGTTGTTGGACTTAATTTCTGATAAACTGATTTGCACCATATGATGCAGCGCAAAATGAATGACATACTTGGGTGGAAAATGGATTCGAATAACGCTTCCTGGCTACGTCGAAAGTTATTGGAAGGTATGCAGCACCAGTACGCTGTAACTCGCGATCTAGGACAGATTAATTCTGCTCGGTGACCAAAAAATGAGTTTTCCTCTATACCACGTCTACCTTTGAAAAGTATAGGCTACTTGTTTTGTTGCACAGCATGATTCTGGGGTGAAGGAAGTTTTCGACTGAGCACTTCAGTGTTCATAGCACAACCACCAGAGCCAGCTCACTGGTTCTTCTTCTGGTTTGCAGCTGCTGGAGTTGAACCTACCAAACCACAAGGTCGTCGAAGGCTGGCTAAGCAAAGAGCCAATGCAAAGGCTCTCACCAAAGCACCTGTGGGGCGAGGTTTTGCCACTCCCATTCCCACATCTTTCCACAGCACCAGGTAAGGAAACAACGGTCCTCCAAGCACTCAAGAGTCGTACAAGGCGAGAGACGAAAGCAAAGGTATCTTGACTGTGGTGTGGTCATGCTAGCTGTTGTTGGCTCGTTGGTCGGGGGATATAAAGAGGACTGCCACATGTGCTGTTTAGAATAAAGAAGAGTGAAGCCTATCTTAACGCCCATCATAAGTCTTGCATGTGGGTGCGCGGAATTTAGGGGCCAGAGACCAAGGGGGGGGGGTAGTGAAAAAGGTGGTGTTCTTCACTACACACTCGTCACCCTCTGCTTTCTGCTGCTTGTATTGCATCTGCACCCAAGAGTTATTCTTTACCACGCAATCGCCACCCTCTGGTGTAATCTGCTTGTATTCCATCCGCACCCACATGTTGTTCTTTGCCCCTTAACCGCCACCCTTTGCTGTCACATGCTTGAAGTGGAGCCGCACCCACGTGTCGTTCAATAGCCATGCAATCGCCACCCTCTGCTGTCAGATGCTTGAACTGGAGCCGCACCTACATGTTTTACATAATTGGATAATTGCGACCTGTGCTGTCCTCGCATAAACTGGTGCCGCACCCACATGTTGATCTTTACCGCACGATTGCCACCCTCTGCTGGAACTTGCTTGCATCGGAGCCGGACTCACGTGTTGTTCCTTACCATGTCCATGTACCTCGCTCCCTTCATCCCTATACAGCCCCTAGCAATCTAAATACCGATATCCCTAAGCAGCCCCCCTCCCCTTCTGCTCCCTCGGCCCTGTCCTGGCCCCTCTTACTCCTGCGGCCCAGGCGAGCGCGTGGCCCCCCCCCCCAACACACACACACACACACACACACACACACACACACACACACACACACACACACACACACACACACATGCGCGCGCGTGTGCACGGACGCTTGGGACAGAGGGGGAGAGAGAGAGAGAGAGAGAGAGAGAGAGAGAGAGAGAGAGAGAGAGAGAGAGAGAGAGGGAGAGAGAGAGAGAGAGAGAGAGAGAGAGAGAGAGAGAGAGAGAGGAGAGAGAGAGAGAGAGAGAGAGAGAGAGGGAGGGGGAGAGAGAGAGAGAGAGAGAGAG
>KV908423.1:222433-249933 GCA_002005505.1 Botryococcus braunii
ATCTGTCAAGAAGGGTGCACAAGATATCTTGCTGTTTTGAACCACTGTGAGCGTGCGCACACACAGTAGAGAGAGAGAGAGAGAGAGAGAGAGAGAGAGAGAGAGACAGAGAGAGAGAGAGAGAGAGAGAGAGAGAGAGAGAGAGAGAGAGAGAGAGAGAGAGAGAGAGAGAGAGTCTTGATTTTATGTTTGGTGCGCAAACTTATGAGGTACAACAACCTGCTTGAAGGCCTGCTTGCCAAGGAACAGTTGCTTGACAGGGAGAGACGTTTCCTGGTGCGAAGGAGCCCTATGTCTGCGGGCCACTTCTCTTGCAGGACAATGAACCACGTGCCGACTGTTAATTAATGTTGCACGCGAGTAACAACGTTGCATGCGAGTGAAGGGCCTCTTGAGCCTCACCCTGAAGCACCGCATTCCTCAAGTGTCATTAAGGGCGAAGCAGGACTACAATTTCCATGGGCGAGTGATCAGGACGGGGCACCATCATCTAGGATAAAAACTACAGCAAAAGTTTGTTTAAAAGGCGAAAAGTACGTCAGAAAGCACAGCCAATATTACGATCAAAGGCAAAGCAAAAAGTACAGAGACTGATATGTTTCACGTGTACCTTTTAAAAGTACGTCGAAAAAGTGCTGTACCATCGTTTTGCAGGACAGGCCGTTCAGATCTTCGGTTGCTGGGAGCTGCTGCCACGGCGGATCCGGCCGAGCGTGAGACCTCCATGCGGACCCGCTTTCCCTCCGGGAGCTGCTGGAACCCGGTGACGGTGTGACCCATGTGAACGACACCTGGCGGGAGACCTTCGTACAAGATGCGGTGCAGATCGCTCCAGTGCATGCTGCCACAAATGCAGCAACCCCGCCCTTAGGCCTGGTCAGGATGCGCTTCACTTGCCATTTATATTAAGGCAGAAGCGGCGTCATTTGGTCTGACAAGGATGTGCTTCACTGTTTTGCTCAAGTGCACAACGTCCTTTGGTGTGATTAGGATGGGCTTCACTCTTGTTGAAGTGCAGAATGCCCTTCGGTCTGATTAGGATGTGCTCCACTGTTTTTGCTCAAGTGCACAGCGTCCTTTTGGACTGATTAAGACAAGCTTCACTTTTTTCGAAGTGCATTTCGCCCGTTGGTCTGATTAGGATGTGCTTCACTGTTTTGCTCCAGAGCACAACGTCCTTTTGGTCTGAATAGGAGTGGGCTTCACTTTTTGTTGAAGTGCAGAAAGAAGAAAGAAGTGTTGAAGTGCTTTCATAGTTTTTTGGTTAAGTGCAGAAACCCTGTCATTTTGGTCTGCAGTCCAGCATGCGGGCCAATGTGGTGGCCGCTCCCCCTCCCAGCGGGCAGTGGGAGAGCCCTTGCCTTCCATGCACGTGTTTTGTGTAGCACGGGTGCGGGACAGTACAGTACCCTTGCATTCAGTGTGTGTACCTCAGGATCGCTGCAAACAGTACAACATGAAAGCTTGATTGCTGCAAATAGCACAACATGAAGCTCTGGATTGCTGGTAACTGTACAATTTGAAGCTTGGACCGCTGCTGACTGTACAACATGTACACTGGGTGGCTGCAAACAATAAATGTAATGTGATCCGCTGCCAACAAGAGTTGTTTGGGTATGTGTGTGTGTGTGTGTGTGTGTGTGTGTGTGTGTGTGTGTGTGTGTGTGTGTGTGTCTGTGTGTGTGTGTGTGTGTCTGTGTGTGTGTGTGTGTGTGTGTGTGTGTGTGTGTGTGTGTGTGTGTGTGTGCGAGTGTGTGCATGTGCACAGGTGCATGCTTGTGTGCGTGTGAAGGGATGTGTGTGTGTGGGGGGGCGAGAAAGGGAGAGAGAGAGAGAGAGAGAGAGAGAGAGAGAGAGAGAGAGAGAGAGAGAGAGAGAGAGAGAGAGAGAGAGAGAGAGAGAGAGAGAGAGAGAGAGAGAGAGAGAGAGAGAGGAGGGGGGGGGGGGGGGAGGCGGGGGGGGGGACCGGACTGCCATGCAGTGGTCAGCCAGGATTTGAATCGAGGAGCACGGTCTGCCATGACTGCTTCATACCCAGTCTTCTGTAATCTTGCATACGTCACACAGGTTTCCATTGAACATGTACCCCTCACCTGCTCTACTGCAATGCCTTGTATGTCCCAGCACTCAGCTGGGGAGACTGGCATGTTGACACTGCTGGCAACGGAACAAAACGTAACACCAGGCGCACCTCACCACCATGCCTGCCTACCAAAACAAGTGCTTGGAAGATCTGCATTTGTCACTCTTGAAGGGCAGAGCATCCACGAAAGCCAGCATATTTTTTTCTCCTACTCCTCTCTTTTGCCGCTGAATACAAAAAGCGGCAGCCCATATCCTGCGGATGCCAACTGCAAGGATCGAACCAGTGTGCTCACCTCCGGTGGTTTAACGTGTCGTCACGCCACATCACACGGCTGGCTTCAGTCGCAGAGCCCACAGCACGATTAATCTCAGTATGTAAATCGCAACTGTGCTGACACAGCTCCCTCCCCAGCCCAAAGCTTTCCAGCACCTTGCAGGTTTCTTTGTCCAGTCCCAATCCCTGTCGTACAGGACCCCAAGTTAAAGCAAACTGGGATACGACCTCCGCAGTGCCTCACCTCTTCCCGTTCCCGTCCCCCCTCATCCCCGGAGGGGGGGGGGGGGACGGAGCACACATCCCCGTAACCCACTAACTGACACCCATATCTATCTTTATAACTATCATCTATAACTCGCTCCCTCCCTCCCCCCTCCCCCCCCCCCCGTCTTCCTCGTCCGTCCCCCCTCTCCCCCCCCCTCTTTCCCCACCCACCCACCCTCTCTCCCTCCCTACCCCGCTATCTCTCACCTCTCAACTGCCATGATATCCTCCAGGAGTGCGTGGCTACGCGCGCGCGCACGTGCATGCATGTGCGTGCGTGCGTGCGTGTGTGTGTGTGTGTGTGTGTGTGTGTGTGTGTGTGTGTGTGTGTGTGTGTGTGTGTGTGTGTGTGTGTGTGTGTGTGTGTGTGTGCACGCGCGCGGACACATGCGTGTGTGGGGGCGGGCGCATATGCATGTGTGCCCGTGCGCGTGCGAAGATGTGGTACCCATGTGGGACAGAAAACGCACCAATGTGCGTGTACAACTAGTCCCAACTTGGGTGGTACATTATCACAGCAACATCATTTCTCTTACCAGTTTCTAAAAATTACTGACTGGTAAGCCCTGACTTCTATAGCCTTACATACACACTCCCCTGTTTCTACTCTGCATCCTCCTCTTCATCATGTACAGACGGCCATATCCAGAGCCTTGCCTCACCTTGCATCAGGGACCTTATCAGGCCTTTGGCAATGAGTACAGACAGTCTCAAACAGATGAACGTATATTAATCATGACAAAGATCCAGACAATAACGTCCACGCTTCCTCTTCATGAGGTAACATTCTTGCTAGGGGAATGCAGAGCGGCGACCTAGCCTAAATGACCCGTTCCGTCCCACAGTCACACACAAAAGTTGCACAGCGCCACAAATCACGGTAATCAAAAGCAATAAGATAATGCTGCCATAATTCTGCAAGACTGGGTATCGCAAATAATAACGCAGGACGTGACAAAGCTCAAGCCAACCGACGCAATCAAGGCTTCGGATGGTTAAATTTCGAACTTACCGCTCCAGCTGCAACCACTTTTTCCGCGCGTTCAAATACAGTCACGGAGCAGCCGACCTGCAACAAAGCATGCGCGACGGACAGGCCACCAACGCTCCCACCGATTACCACCACATCAAGCGGCTTTGAACCATCCATGATGATTGCTGAGCAACAGCAAATAGCTTTACATAGCTGAAATGTCGTATTCTCTCGGTGCTGCAGAGGAGACAGGGAAACCCCGGAAGTACCAGGACAGAGCCACACAGATGATTGTTTGAAACAATGGCCTTTAGCCGACAGCAGAGCAAGAAACACCGTTCAAAGTTTTCTAACATTCACCAACAGAGAGGGACGTGGAATCTGACGCAAGGCTTGCAACATTTGGACATCTTGATCGGACATCCCACAACTGCCAATGTGCCGCGCATGATCCCTAATCTCAGAACGTTGAGCTCTGTAGGGGGATATTGGTCATGGGATGATCCGACCAGCACCGATACTGGAAACAACCTATAGGAACGTAATATAACACTTTCGATTATGCAGCTTGATTGTAAGGAACTATTGTGTAGCTTGATTTTTTAGAAGTGAAGTGGTATGTCGGGGATCCTAAGGTTTACTGGGATCGTGTTGGGTGCTGGAGCTGCCACTTGGCTGGCAACGGTAAGTAGTGAAGTAAAGTTTTATGTCCTTTCTAAGTCTTCGGAACAAGCCGCATCTCTTTGTCCATCCACGCCTCATAAGGTCTAACATGTCGGTCTATCTTGATATTTATAATTTCCAACACGTTCAAAGATATATTGTGTAAGTTTAATCCTGTACTAAGTTTGATTTGGTATTTAACAGACATACCCCGCTGTATATCAAGCTGAAAGCGAACGTGCACGAAAGCAGCGACAGTTCAAGGAGGAGCAGTCAAAAGTAAATAAACTACAGAACGAACTTCAAGCCTTGGAAGGGAAAATAGATGTATTGACTAAAGAGTTGGAAAATGAAGGCAAGGTAAGTTGAGGTATCGTTCAGTTGAACTTATGAGGTGTTCCAACCTCACCCCACAGTTGTCCTAATGTGAACCGCCATCTGAGGCTTGCCTTGGTAGTCCTAAGGAGCTTTTAGAATGATATGGGAGTAAGATATGTGCAAGCTATGTGTACTTTTTAGGCTGTGACCAGCATCAGACGGTTTCCTCACACACCCAGCAAGGGTGACTTGTGCTCACAAGGGTGCATTTAAGGCCAGCCTAATAAGCTTGTTGAGAGACATGAATGAAAAATGATTGGGCGCCAGCTCCCGACCAATCAACTGGCAAAGGCCATCAAATCGGTTATTGAATAGCACGACTCTGCCATGCGCAGGAGTTGAGCGAAATCAACAAGCAAGCTGCTGATGCAAAAGCAAAGCTTGACGCACTGCAGGCCCTTCAGTAAGTAATTCTTTCAGCCCGGAAGCAAGCCATAGAAATGCCCTCTCCTCCCCCGACCCCGTGTCGGCCCAACAAGAAGAACAAAAGCCGTGGTGAAACGCACGCGTGCACACACGCACGCACACACACACAACACACACACACACACACACACACACACACACACACACACACACACACACACACACACACACACACACACACACACACACAACCCCACCCCTGCAAGCTGCTCCTAAATGGCTCAAGTCAGAGGCACAGTGCTGCTGAGCCTTGTATGTTTGCGTTCCATTACCTAGGGGCCAACAGGCTGGGTTGCAACACTGGGATGGCTGGAAAGAATTAGAGGCATGCCTTATCGTGTCATACTAACGCATGAGCATGATAAAGTTATTCTTAAATGCGCACATGATGAAAGACTTGATGGATACGACCTTCCAGAAACTCGACACAGAGAGCATCTTCCTGAGATGGTTACTGCTCCTAGGTCCTGTGGCGGGCTGGGTGACATGGGAGGGGAAGCAGGATTGGTGTGGGAAAGAGATTTGGCTTTGGTTTCTACGACCAATGTCATGCCTGTTACCCGGGTGTCAAACTCATCTCCCTTTCCCTATGCCCCACCCCCACGTGTCAAACTCATCTCCCTTTTCCTGTGCCCGGGACCCATGTGTCTAACTCATCTCCCTTTTCCTATGCCTCGGACCCACGTGTCTAATTCATCTCCCTTTTCCTATGCCCCCCACCCACGTGTCAAACTCATCTTCCTTTTCCGATGTCACGCAGCCCCGTGTCAAACTCATTTTCCTTTTCCTATGGCCTGCACCCACGTGTTAAAAACTCATTTGACAAGCTGGGATCGCGGGTCAGGGCCGAGAAGATACGCGCCTTTGAGGAGTCCAGAAAGGCCCGGATACAGGCGGAGGCTCGAGTGCAGCCCTTGAAGGAGGAGTGGAGCAGAGGCAGCGTCCTGATACAGGTGCGCTACCCTGTTGCGTGTGTGCGCTTTGGTACATTTACGGTACCCTCTTGCGTGTGTGCGGTTTGGTACATTTACAGTCCCCTGTTGCTTGTGTACGGTCTTGTACATTTACAGTACCCCGTTGCTTGTGTGCGGTCTGGTACATTTACGGTCCCCTGTTGCTTGTGTGCGGTTTGGTACAGTTACGGTACCCTGTTGCCTGTGTGCGGTCTGGTACAGTTACGGTCCCCTGTTGCTTGTGTGCGGTTTGGTACAGTTACGGTCCCCTGTTGCTTGTGTGCGGTTTGGTACAGTTACGGTACCCTGTTGCTTGTGCGCGGTTTGGTACAGTTACGGTACCCTGTCGCCTGTGTGCGGTTTGGTACAGTTACGGTACCCTGTTGCCTGTGTGCGGTTTGGTACAGTTACGGTACCCTGTTGCTTGTGCGCGGTTTGGTACAGTTACGGTACCCTGTCGCCTGTGTGCGGTTTGGTACAGTTACGGTACCCTGTTGCTTGTGCGCGGTTTGGTACAGTTACGGTACCCTGTTGCCTGTGTGCGGTTTGGTACAGTTACGGTACCCTGTTGCTTGTGTGCGGTTTGGTACAGTTACGGTACCCTGTTGCTTGTGTGCGGTCTGGTACAGTTACGGTACCCTGTTGCTTGTGTGCGGTTTGGTACAGTTACGGTACCCTGTTGCCTGTGTGCGGTCTGGTACAGTTACGGTCCCCTGTTGCTTGTGTGCGGTTTGGTACAGTTACGGTACCCTGTTGCTTGTGCGCGGTTTGGTACAGTTACGGTACCCTGTCGCCTGTGTGCGGTTTGGTACAGTTACGGTACCCTGTTGCTTGTGCGCGGTTTGGTACAGTTACGGTACCCTGTTGCCTGTGTGCGGTTTGGTACAGTTACGGTACCCTGTTGCTTGTGTGCGGTTTGGTACAGTTACGGTACCCTGTTGCTTGTGTGCGGTCTGGTACAGTTACGGTACCCTGTTGCTTGTGTGCGGTTTGGTACAGTTACGGTACCCTGTTGCCTGTGTGCGGTCTGGTACAGTTACGGTCCCCTGTTGCTTGTGTGCGGTTTGGTACAGTTACGGTACCCTGTTGCTTGTGTGCGGTTTGGTACAGTTACGGTACCCTGTTGCCTGTGTGCGGTTTGGTACAGTTACGGTACCCTGTTGCTTGTGCGCGGTTTGGTACAGTTACGGTACCCTGTCGCCTGTGTGCGGTTTGGTACAGTTACGGTACCCTGTTGCTTGTGCGCGGTTTGGTACAGTTACGGTACCCTGTTGCCTGTGTGCGGTTTGGTACAGTTACGGTACCCTGTTGCTTGTATGCGGTACCCTGTTGCTTGTGTTGGTTTTGGTACAGTTGCTTGTGTGCGTTCTCGTACAGTTGTGGTACCCTGTTGCTTGTGCACGTTCTGGTACAGGTGCGGTACCATGTTGCTTGTGTGCCTTTGAAGGTTAGATTCGGTGCAAGCTCTGGGAGTTGCGTGATAGAGTGTGACACATGGCACATTCCATCGTACCTTTCCAGGATTTATAAGGATATACGCTTGCTTTTATTACGCATATGCTTGCTTTTGCTTTCATTGGCACACCCACGCTTTCTACCACGTCACTCCCAAGAACTCTCAACTTTTCGAGACCAGAAAGGCAAATTTACGGTGCATTGAGTTCTTCGCTGCTTGGGTGACTGTGCAACATGGGATGGCTGTATCCACTAGGGATGCTTCCCGTCTGGAACTCCATAAAGAGAGGGTGTATCTTTTGAAGGGGAAACTTGGTTTCAGTGATCTCCGCCAGCAGCACTGAGGGGGCGAGTATGGAAGGTCATGCTGGTCTCGGCTCTCCTTGCACCTGTAGCCATTGAGACTAAGGGAATGTTGTCCTCATTGCTTCCTTCTTTTTCCTCATTGCTTCCTTCTTCTTCCTCATTGCTTCCTCCTTCTTCATCATTGCTTCCTTCTTTTTCCTTCTGCTTTCTTGCTTCCTCCTTCTTCATCATTGCTTCCTTCTTTTTCCTTCCTGCTTTCCAACATATCGCTAGTCATTTGCTTGTCCTTTCTCTTCCTCCTCCGCCACCTCTCCTCCTCCTCGTAGCCCTTTGTGTTGTGTGTGGTTGGGTTAAAGGGGGGGGGGGGTTGATTCACGGCTGCTGGGAACCTTCAAGTAGACTTTGGGTGTCTCGGTAGACTCAGGGGGCTCGGTACAACCGTGAATATCGGAATTACATTGCCTGCCTGCCCACCTTGTACTGCTGCACAAGGTGGATCTTCGGGTATGGACGGTCTGGTTTAGATGAAAAGGGAAGCATTTCCTATTTTGGTTCAGGAATTAGTCATTTAGACAGGTGTGCAGGCCTGTTGATGTTGCACACCCCATTTCTGATTCCTGGACGCAAGAGCAGCAGACTGCACAGAGGATATTGCTGCAGCCAAGACAAGGCCTGTCTCTTTTGTGGCTGCAGTGTAAACCTTTAGTATTTGGCCCCTAGATTCCGCGTCCCTGCATGATGGAATTGTGGTATGCGGTTAGTAAAGGCTTCACTCTTAATTCTAAACCTGGCGCAGAGAAGTTATCAAATGTGCAGGAAGGGGTATATGTATGCCCCCCTGTGAGCCTACCGGGTGGACTGTCCACCGTCCATTGTTCCTTCCCGGTCCACTCTTAAGGAAGAAGCAACCGAAGATTGATAAGTAAACCATGTGTCATACATCTTGAAATGCAGAAAACCCCTGAGGGTGGCTCGGCCGTGCCGTAGCCGTCACTGTCCACCGTCCAGTTTGTTGGAAGGACCTTTTGAGGACCACTGGGGTCCAGTTTGTCGGGGGACCTGTGGGCTCATGTGGCCGAGTAAGGGGCCACCTGGCATGCACCGCAACCGCTTGCCAGTTGTGAGGTTTTTAAAGTGTGGGAATGGGGTTGCAGAGTGTGCAGGAGGATCTGCAAGCTACACAAGCCAGGGTCCAAGCGGCCAGGGACCAGCTGAATCCGCTAAATAACCGCCTCATTAAGCAGCTCCTATCTAGGTAATGTTACACCAGTGGGAAAGGTGCCGAAGCGGTATTGCCCAATCAGGACCCGCCACGTCACCTGCGTTGCTGAAGTGACCCAGTTTGAATCCAGAGAGCACCTGTGTGGTAGCAAATCTACTTTGTAGATTTGCTGGGAGGCATGCTGCTTATGAGGGAGCTGCTTTTGCAGACACGCTGCATGCGGATGATAGGCCTCGATGGTCCTTGTCCTGCAGCCGGTCCGGCAGGAAACACGACTCACTTTGCTTTTTAGGGAAGTCGGGGCTGCTGCATTCAGGGAATTCCGAGCGCCTCAAGAAAAATGCCTGCAGATGACTTCATTGTCATTTTAAAGATGTCGAGACAGTGCTTCCGCTGACATTGCATCTGCAGATGAATTCATTATCATTTTAAGATCTCGAGACAGTGCTGCCGCTGACATTGCATCTGCAGATGATTTCATTATCATTTTAGGATGTCGAGACAGTGCTGCCGCTGACATTGCATCTGCAGGATTTAAATTTAGAACTTAAGTATGACTGCAGGATGAGCCTGCTGTAGTCGTAACCTAGTTGTTCCAATGAGCAGTCCAGTAGCGCAGAGCATGTGGCAGATAGTGTATGGTCCTAGACTGGAAGGAGCCAGGCCGAATTGTTTAAACTTGTTGGTGGGGTTATTGGGCAGAGGAGACCTTGCCGTAATAAAAAACCCACTAGAGGTTAGTCAAGCCTGAGTCCCATGTGTTGCATGTACTATCCAATTTATTTTGAGCGCACGGCAGCAGGATACATCCTGAAAGAGAGCTCGTCTGGCTGGATGCCTGGTGGCTTCAATTGTGTCACACAGGGTGGCCAAGACACATTGCCAATCATGACGTGTTTCCCCAACAACAAGGACACTCCATATCCTTGTTGCTGGAGAACAAGTCCTTGAATCGTCCTCGAGTCGTTTCCCTCAAGAGTTCACCGTATCAATATGAACAGGTGTTGCCCTCGATCTATTTGGACTCACCTCTTAATGTATAATTCACCCCAACACGCTTTGCAAACCGAGAGAAATACGGGGACTCTGCCCACATGCGCTGCGAGCCCAGAGAGGTGCGAATACTGTGCCAGAGGGACATTTTCTAGTTGGCACATTGCCGTTGCTGAAGCTCCCGTTGCTCAAGCCAATTGGCATGGGCTGGTGCGGCTCAGGATTGTCTCGTGAACTTCCTTTCGAGGAGTCCCAGGGTCTTCTGTTGTCAAGCGTTGCCTTGGGACTTTCTAAGGCTTGACACTAGTGAAGAATCGCAAAGACTTTGCGATTCTCACCTAGTGTCAAGCCATGGGACTTTCCAAGTCTTGACTTTCTGAGGCTCCACTAATGTCAAGCCTTAGAAAGTCCCAAGGCAACCCTTGACAACAGAACTGGCAATTTGGGACCACCCCACCATTCAAGCCCAGCTGCTTAATCCCATGCTGCAGATTAAGGATTCCTCTTTGGTGTTTGTGCTTTCAGCCCATGCTGCACATAGAGGAGTTGCCTGTGGTAATTTGTTATTGATCACGATGCATGTTCACCAAGAATTCAGGACACCCTCCAAACGAACAAACATTGATCCAATAATTCACCTTTGCATTCCTTGAATTAGATATTGACTTCCTTTGGAGTGGTGGAATTGAGAGTGGGCCCTTCCAATAAGTTGAGTAGCAATGTGGTGCCCACAAAGAGTAACAGCTCCCCTTGTGTGTGGTGTTAGATGTCTCAGTAACATTTTAGAGAGCTTATCATTTAGGACACCTGTAACCGCTTTTTAATCTCCCAAATTAAAGGTTGGAAATGGTCTTCTGTCGAGGGTACATGCCAATATGTGTTCAATTGCAGGGTCAAAATGTGCATGACTGCAGGATATAGCAACCAACTACATGGCAACACATTAATAAACCGTCTTAGATTGGTACAACCCTCCCACAGCCCAGGTAACAATTAGAATTGTATGACATGATTGCCACCTAAATTTGTTAGGAAGACTTGAACAGTCACGGTCAGCCCAGACTTAGCTGTTTGACTCTGTCTGGCATGACCTAGTTCATTGCAGAAGGCTTGGGAAATTTGGACCGTCACTTACACAGTTACTTGGTAGTTAAAACGTTGAAACCATTTCCTTCACATTATTCTGAGATTGCACGTTGTGTCCTTTGTGCACAGTTACTTCTGTGAGGGACTTCTCCAAATTCATAAGGAGAACCATCACAAAACCACTCTCGGTTGCAAGCTGCTCTATTTCAACCCAGTCTTAAAGCGGGCAAGAAAGACAATGATAAGTTAAGGCGAGCTCTCTTTGAACATACTCCAAATTCGAAAGCTTCCCAACAGTTTCAGCCCCTTGGAGTAGATTCTGCTTAATGTAGCAAAACGTACTCAACCGAAGGAAGCCAGCACTGATCATTGTAAGCAGACAATAAATTGCTTTTCATCGTGGCCGCTTTGGGACATAGTGATCAATGTACATGTCCTGGGCATCCCGCACCCACATTTCAAACAAATTTCAACTGCATTTGACGAACACACATGCAACTAAGAGGAAATTGACCAGCAAATGGGATGCATCAGCGCCCCCACCCCTTCTCTCTCTCTCTCTCTCTCTCTCTCTCTCTCTCTCTCTCTCTCTCTCTCTCTCTCTCTCTCTCTCTCTCTCTCTCTCTCTCTCTCTCTCTCTCTCTCTCTCTCTCTCTCTCTCCCCCCCCCTCTCTCCCCCCCCCCCCACGCACGCGCGCACGCCGCATTTAGCTACATCTCAACAGTGAGCACACTCCCGAGGCCCAAATATTTCAATGTTGGATAAAAATCCAACCAATTGCTTTAGGGCCATACAGTTTCACACCCCATCTTGCAGTAAGGAAAATGGGATCACCGTACCATAGCCTCCCTGATGGTCTTCTTAGCCATTTCTGCATTTAGGAACTCATCGACTTTCACCTCCTTGTTCTCGTTCTTCTTGTAATCTTCGAAGAACCTGTAACATGGGGACATGATTCAAGCTCTGTCTTTAGAATCAAGTCATGGATCTTCCAAGACAGGACTATGATGCAAGGGCCTGCTCCATGGAGAAGGCACCTCGGTATTCAAAGAAAGCGGGCAAGGGGAAGTAACCTGCGAATTTCCATTAGCCTGTGGGGTGGCAATTCGCTGATGTCATTAAATCCCTTGAACTCAGGATCATCTGCATGCACAGCAATGATTTTATCGTCTTGCTCTCCTTGATCAATCATTTGCATAACACCGATCGGTTTTGCCCGAAGAAAGGACATGGGGACGACGGGCTCCTGCAGGTAACCAACTGCCCCGCTCAGGTCACCATGCGTTAATTTAAGCAGCAGTATAAACTGAATTTGAGCCTTGACTATCGTAATCACCCCTTGAACAATGTAGCACTCTTCTTTCAGGGGTGCACACTGTTGGCAAGGGTGGGAGGGAGCAAAGAATCAAAAATTTGGTGGACCTCACCTGCATTAAAACGAGGACATCCAGAGGATCATTGTCATCACACAGTGTCTTCGGGATGAAGCCATAACTGAAACAACAACAAGGTTAGCTCTTTGCAGTCTCGTCACATCCTCGAAACGAATACCAACAAGAGCTTAAGCAGTTCCATATGACCAGAGGTGATGAAGATTATATGAAACAGAATTTTCACAAGCAAATAATGCTTTTGGAAGTACATTGAAAGGCTGCTAAGTAAAACGAGACGGGAAGTGTGCGCACTTGTGCGGGTAAACAACACTGCTGTACAACACACGATCGATGTATAGAAGACCGGTCGCCTTGTCAAGCTCATATTTGACTTTACTGCCACGTGGGATCTCAATCACAGCATTGAACACATCTGGTGCTTTCTCACCGATCGCTAAGTCGTGCCACGGGTGCGAAGCGCTATTCGTAGGTGCCACCATAGCGAAGGAGCAATTGCTGTTGCCAACAGATATACTAGAGGGATCAAGCCTGCTAAGCTCTGATTGTCACTAGACTTTTCAGGCTGAAAGGCCGGTAGAATGTGTACCGCACACTGATCGTGCGATGAACCCCAGCCTCTGGCATGGAATCTGGACGGCATCGCAGCTCCCGAGTTAGCGAGCCGATCCGAGGTTGTGCAACTGCCATTGTGGAAGTACGGCCTGCGGCGAGGGTGTGAAGTCTAGTGACAAGATGGACTCTTCAGTTTTGACTTGAGACCTCGAGGTGAATCACCGTCTCCCCCTCGGCTGGCAGGCCAAACTTCTCTCCTCCGCTGAGTTTGTTCCTTGTTCCTTAAAGCTGCTGGAGTTTGCCCACCCAACTAACCTTCAGCGGGCAGGAAATGACCACAAAGGGTCATGCTTAGTGCCTGCTACACCCACTGGGCAGGGTGCTGGCAACTCAATGAAGCAAAATCCTTGCAAATGACCCAAAGAAGAAATTGTCCCACCACAACCGCCAGTGCCTTGATGGCATGCTTTAGAAGGACAGGGAGCCTCCACAAGATGAAGGCATCCGTGTTTCCCTCCCGTCCGTGTTCTGTTGCTAATTCTCTTTCTTGTCTTCCGTTCAGTTCTCTTCTTGTGGCAATCCTTCCACATATCGTCAGCTGACCATATCTGGCACAGCACAGTTATGTCAGATACAACATCACGTGAGCCTCCTACACCAACAGCCGATATCATCATACATGGCGACGCACACGCTAACAAAGCATTAGCAGCCCGCGTTGGCCACCGGGACGTGAACCA
This sequence comes from Botryococcus braunii, assembly GCA_002005505.1. Taxonomy (NCBI): domain Eukaryota; kingdom Viridiplantae; phylum Chlorophyta; class Trebouxiophyceae; genus Botryococcus; species Botryococcus braunii. Next base: position 236,202 of record KV908423.1, read on the forward strand.
AAGTCTATTACATGTGGGCTGCTGGTTGGAAACTATTTGTGCTACGTCTAAGCTGCAATGCATAGTACCGTGCCGGTGTGAACATCAAGCAGCGTCAAACATGCATAAGAGGTCACGATCAAGGGCATAGACCGCAGCCGCAGTGGGCACCAGAGCTGTGAGGCAAAGTCTCGCCTATCTTCCTCACGGCTCTGTACATGCCTGCACGAGACCTCATTGATCAACACCATGTTGCAAGAGCTCTTAAACTACCCATGTCATCAGACAAGATCACTGTTACCAATTTGTACTGCTTGAATGCTGCCCTGGCAGTCCTAACTGGCCAGTTAGGACTGCAATGACCATATAATGAACGCATACAATGCATTGGATTGGACCATACTGGTCTGTTTTAGTTCTCATAGAGGAGGGACCTAAGAGAACCCAGGGAATTTCTTGATTGAGCTCCGAGAGCTTGTCCATGGGATCATGGCATCAGGACTCCCTTAGAAAATACCATTTGGTCCCAGATGCAATTTTGCACCAACGTACGTCATGAACCGTTTTCAACATCCAGTCAATGCAGTGCAAGCAAAGAACCCTTACACAATTCTTAAGTCCAGAGGAATGTCCCACAAACAAACGACACATGAATGATTGATGTCACATGCCACACATTCATAACACTAATAACATTTATAATCAGAGTCAAGCCTATCCTAACCGCACACCCTGAATCCGGCATGCGTGTACGCGGAAATAACATTTGCACAAGGGGTGTGAGTCCACTGCTACTCCCACTGCATTTTGGAGAGCCGGGCCCCACGCCTCAAGTCCAACACAATTTTGATGCCCATTACTTGATTTTCTTTCTCAAGCCTGGAGGCACAACGTGAACGTTGGTGGCGGGCGCAGTCATTTGCCACAGAAGATACTTATTCTTACCTTTTGAAGACTCGTTTTTGAAGACGAGGACTGATTTTCGCAATGGAGATGCGAGACTCCGCATTAACTCCTGGAGCTTAAGATGTGCATCGTTTCCATGATAACGATAAGTGTGAAATTAAGGAAAGGCCAAGCAAGGGCCTTCACGGCCTTCTTTGCCAAATACTGTCTTCAAAACGCTTACCTCTTCGCTAGCGCGCGCCCGCGCGCGTGCACACACACACACACACACACACACACACACACACACACACACAGACACGCGCGCGCGCGCGCGCGAGGGCGTGTGCGCAGGGGCGCACACGCTCACTCTTTCTTCAGGAACATCTTCATGAGCCCCAGCGCTAGCATGCGTGCCTGGGGATTGTTGACGACCCTGCTGGTTTGTATCACAGATTTATCCTGCTTCAATCCTCAGGCTGCTGGAAGCCTCTGGTTGCTGGTTCCCACATCCTGTTCCCAGTGCACAGCAAACCATACCCTCTGAACTTGCACAACTGCACAAGAGCTCCAGTTCTTGTAACAGCTCCTCATCTGATTCGGCCCTATCAGCTGACATGGAATATTTGGGATAACATGCCAATCACTGATCCTCAGAGGTAGAATGGGCAATCATCCCCAGGTCTATTGTATTTGCAGTGTATCATTGCATCTGGCAAGAGCTTGGTGCCACAAACAGAGGCTTTCCCCAACTCTTTACCAGGCCCACAGAAATGCCATTAACCTCACTCTCTCAGCAGGGCAGAATGGTAGGTACATTTAATTCGACATTTCTGCTTATTTTCACTCAATACCAATCACGTGCTGACATAATCCCCTGGACATGCTGCGCTAGTCACGCTGGCACACAGTGACCGCACAGACTCACCTACGTTCCACGACATATTGGGTGGAGTGACGTTTGCATGCAATGGCCTGGTTGAGACTGCTCCAGCAATTTCTATAACGGGGACTGCACTTGGAAGGATGACATGCCATGCTTTAAAAGCAAGTTTTCTTCATCTGTAACTCTTAAACTCGTGAAGCCGTCTTAAGTTGCAACAAATTTCGCAGCAGCTTAGATAGATTTTAGTCTTTAGGCATGCAAGGTGAGTCACTTTCGTCGTTCTTTTTGTCGTTCAACCATTTATGTATATGCAGGAGCCCACATTTGTCAAAGCCTCACGAGGGCTGCTCAGTTAGGGAGACCTCGCATTTGTCAAATAAACCAAGCCAAGTCAAATCGAGAAAACATCGCGACAGAAGCAAGATCTGAAGGTTGAGCTGCCATGAAGAGTCTGGGGTCTAGGTACCAGACTCTAGTTACATACGGACACTTCAACACAGACAAGGCACGTAAACAGCCTGGTTTGAACCGTCTGTCTTCCCACGTCGTCACTGTGACATCTATATCCATATCACAGAGCCACGAGGTGGCCACGGTTGAACACAGAGTTGAAAGCCAACGATCACTGATAGGCACCAATCCTGACCAGCCAACATTAGACAACAAAAATCTTCGGAAATAGGGAGGCTAGGACGATGTATATACATTGCAGGGCGCCAAATCCAAAGGGTAGGCACAGTTGGGCCACCGTCAGGCAATGGAAATGTCAGTCGCACTGCACAACGGCGGTCTGCAAGAGTGTGACTACTATTTTCGGGTCCGCCACAGTCCGGTACTTAAAATGCAGGTTGAATGCGAAAATAGATTTCGGAAATAATAAAACCACAGTTGAATAGGGTCATCTGACTTTTAAAGGGCCTGACTCGGCCTGCCTGACGTCCCTCCAGCGGAGGCCCTATAGGTACTGACTGCCTCGGAGGACAGGGTTTCGCATCCTTTATTGAGGGTTTTCCCTAGACTCCCGCCATGAACGATACGCCAACGTTTATGATCTGTTGCTCTTTTGCTTCTGTTTGGGAGGTATTGCTGGCAGAAAATAATCTCTCGAGTATCTTTCATCACGTTCTTCAATTCTCCAGGCAGGCTTATCGTCGCGATTGCGTAAAAGGGATTGGCCGGATCTGAGTTGCTGGGAGTGCAAGACATTACTTCTTGCGTTCATACATTTCTTACAATTGACCCGAACTGTAAGTTTGTAAATTGGGGCCTTGTGTAATGTTGTAGCTGAATTGCTCCGCTAATATGCCTGGCCCAAAATCACCACCTGTAGAGGGGCCGTTACAGTTACGGCAAATGAAGGATTGACTGGGCAATATTTTGCAGGGAACAATGTCGAAACTTCAAAGTCCTGTTTCTCCGGACATGTATCCCACGCTGGCAGTTCTGCTAACGGGAGCAGGACTTGCAGTGACAGCAAGATTTTTTGTGTAATGCCGGCTCTTTGTACGCTTGCCTTTCGTAATCCAGCCCAATTGAGTGAATGTCTCATAGCATGGTGCCTTGCAGATATGAAGTGACGAAGACCAAATACAGTAAGAGCTTTCCAGCAGAAGTTGCGCTTGGGACTGCAGCTTCCTTCCTCTTGGTATTCCCCATCATTCTTCTGTAGCGCAAGCATGAAAACAATAAGCTAGACAGACACGCCTTCAAACCATCATGTCGGAATGGAGCAGCCCAAAATTGTGTCTTCTTGTGTCATTTTCGCTGAACATGTGAATCCAAACGGTTCTCTGGCGCTTCATCATGTTGCGAATGTACCTGTACCAAGACACTGACCACATGGAAGGCACATGAAAGGGCGCATTTGCCATTTGACCACTGGTGCATTGCAAAATCTGGTGGGACATTGCGCATGTGTGTCATGCTAAATAGCAAGGATCAACAGTCCAAATTGTAAGTGCAGTATATACTTAGTACAAAAAAATCATATATGACAACTATCATGAAATCATACACTGCCCATAATAGTAGCAAACAAATGTGCAAAATCCCCCTCCAATATCGACGTCCTCTGCAAATTATAATCTTGCAGTCCACTTGGCAGACAGTACGACAGCTGTCTCCACATCTGTCCCAGAATGTTACACTGGGTGTGCTGCCAGGCATAGTCAATCAGCAGAGGATGCTTCCACTACTTGATTGAAATATTCAAATCGCCAATTACGCAAGGACATCCTTTGGAATATTTCAATCAAGTGGCAATAGTCCACTACTTTTTGGCAGTAAGGATATGCATGTGTGTGTGTGTGTGTGTGTGTGTGTGTGTGTGTGTGTGTGTGTGTGTGTGTGTGTGTGTGTGTGACTGGGCGCTGTTCTTCATTATCAAGCGTTACCACATGCATACTTGAAACAACATTTCAGAAACCTTCCATTAAGGATTGCAGCCCTCATGCCAACCCCACTGTATCTCGTTACACTCTCTCTTTACCTCGTTCGCCTTCTTCCCCTTGATCCCTTATATGTATTCAACCCGATGCCCAGTTTTTTGAAGCCAGCCATACACTTTCCATTTTAGCCCCTTTCTGTCATTTGGCAACTCATGGTTGCACTGATTTGCACAGCAACATTTATGTTTAGGCAATGAGACTAAATGTAACCTCCCATTATACCTAGAAGTACTTTTCGGGGTTTGCAGGGCTTTGGAATCTTCTTTCTGCTGCTATGGGTTGGTGTTTATGTCTAAGGGTGCAGCAACTGTTGTTGTAGGCAGCAATTGGATGATTGGCATCCCTCTTTCCTTAGTTCCCCCTGAGGGATCAAGAAGTGCAAGGATTCTTGAATGTTTTTTGAATCAGAGTATATGCAAGCATGCAAGATTGGGGTAACTATAGGTTTACTGGCGGCACAGAGTGTTTTGAAACTCCATCAGAGGAGGCATATTGAAGGGATCATGGCATGCACATGTGTAATCACTGGCAAGTCAACCTGCTCTCAATCAAATTTTCGGTGGAGGACGCCCCCCGCCCCCCCCAAGACGCACGCAAGCGCGCACGCACGCACACACACGCACACACACTCTCTCTCTCTCTCTCTCTCTCTCTCTCTCTCTCACACACACACACACACACACACACACACACACACACACACACACACACACACACTGATTGATATCTGTTTCTTAAGCCTACTCATATGATCCTGAGGAGCAAAAGTGAAGCTTCTTGTGACGAAACAGAGCCTGCTTCCACAAGCATATCGTATCTGCAAGTCCTTTTCTTCATTACATCCATATTCAAGCGGTCCACACCTCAAAAATTCACACAGATACTACAACCCTTCCCGTCCAAAGAAGAAATCTTCACAGCACCAAAACCCCTGTTATACTTCTAAAGGAATGCGATACACAAACTGATGCACAACTCGTGCCGCTTAAACTGCCTACCCATTCCAAACAAAATTCCACATAAATTAATCCCACTACCCCAGATACACGGGCATAGATGCCCACCTTGTCTGCTGTAACTCCGACAATGTTCAAAAGTCACAGACTTGCTCAAGGGTCAAAATTGCAAACTCCCACGAATTCCCACCGATGTGGATGCAAAACCAACTTGATCAATCCAGTCTGCAGCAATCATAGCCTGCAAAGTATCTGGTCCAAAAAGGAATCTGTCACAAAAATGGGTGTACATAGGTGCATAGAAATGCGCCGTAAAATTGCCGACACGGAACAAGCAGCACCACTAATCCATGCCTAAAACAAATGCAATAATACACAGCAACTATACTAAGTAATCGATGGTACGGCGCCCATTGCCCTCCAAACCCCAATCAACTTTCGGAAGCATTGTACTTCTCCACGGCGCTCCGCAAGTTATTTTCATTCACGCCGGTGGTTATGTTCACGCATTCTCCATCTCGATAAAAGCGGAAGGTAGGAGTTGACTGACACCCCAGAAAAAAGGTTAGATTCAAACCAAGACAAACGGAAAAAAAAATGCTGGGGGGGGGGGGGGGACTGAGTGGGAGATGGAGGGAGGCGCAAGATATGCTCATGGTCTTTCAAGAACTATCCCATTAGAATATAGCTAACGCAGGCAGACCACAAAATTGGGACAAAGGAATACTGAATGCTCACCTTCACTTCCAACTTGATCATCATCTTTCTAGTCTCCTGGCTCTCATCTCCAATGATCTGAAAGGGGAAGCATGAGTCAGACACACATATCAAATCACAGGAGCTATGCCCCCCCCCCCCCTCTACTAACTTAGAGGGGGTGACTTAGAGAGGCAGCAATGCCCAAAACTAGCCTATCCGATTCCATACAGGTTGAGCCCTCTGGATTTAAACAGACTTACATGTCAAGACAAGGACGAGGCTTACCTCAAGGAATAAGCAATCTGGAAAGGCCTCTGCCAACCGAGCATATTTGCGCCCAAACATCTGTTCAGACCAGTGAACTAGTTAGTGCAGGATGACACCACAGACATGCAATGGGAGCTGGTAATCAAAATATCCCATTTAAGCTTTGCCAGACAGCACAAAACGAGTTTTAAAAATGTGCAGTGCAAACCTTGCAAGGCCGGCAAGATGCAGACTTGCACTCCAGCACAACCAGCTTATGAGGATCTTGGGCCAAAATTTCATGTAGCTCCTCTTCAGAATGTATCTGCAAACAATAGACAGAAATCAACAACCACTGGCTTCCTTACAACGCTGAGCCCCTGCTATCACGGCAGGTCTGGTCAACTCTGTCATCAACCAAGCATCATAAGGGTATGATCGAGACGAACACGCCAGGCATCCTCATCAATGCCCAGAACTCCACCCCAGCAAAACAGGCTTGGAGCTGACTTGCATACAATTGTCTCCAACAAACCAGGTGTCTACCACCCCGGCCAGCCAAAACCCGAGGGTTAAGTGAAACTCCGAAAAACCAAAACTGCATGACAAGTACCTGAACCCCTATGGGTTGATTGAAAACCAGAAACTCCCTAAGAGTTGGTTAGCCCAGTCGAGCGACCAGCCAGAGATGACCAGATTCTCACCTGCTTCACGATGTCCAGTTGGGGTCTTGGAATGGGGCTGACGGAAATATTATTAGCTGTAGTGATCATGTCCGAAGACGAAGGACCTCCGACGGGTGCGGGAGCGTCCATCGTCAGGGACCCCTGGGTTAAAATGCGAGGATGACTGCTCCTCCAGCAGTTTCTGCTCCACGCAGCTTCCAAAAAATTACCACGCACTGCAGGTGTGAAGTGGCGCTGCCTTTCAAATGGGTGCCTGTCGGAGGTTGAAGCTGCTAGGCTTGAGTGTTGTAGAGCTGCGATATGCTGCAGGGCCATCCTAAACTCGACAAAACCAAGCTTTCCCAAGACGTGAAGGCAGGGTGATGAACAAGATAGCGAAAGTTTCTGCAATCCGCACTCTGAACGTCCAAAGGGGGGCCTTGAACCTGCGCTTGGAGTTTACGCGGTAATAATGACGACTAGCACACCGATTCGCTGAGACTTCCAGACGATCAAAGTAACGCTACAACGAGGGGAGACGTGACCGATCTGGAGGCCCTAGATTCTATCAACTTTCTAGGCCTAGAAGTTGATCCGTCCCAGAAGGCCACGCCACACCCACGTGACTTCCCAGGACACATATGAGGTCCCCGGAAACAGTCGTACGACTCCCCCAGGTTCGGCCCTACAATCTCGGCCAAATGCTTCTCCTGCGATAGTGGCTGCCATCCGGATTATAGGTTCGCTGGAGCTTGCCGTGAGTAGAAGACACCCACCTTCGACGGGAGCTCCATGTGGCGCTTCACAATGTGAGGTAGCCGAAACTCACATACAGACATCGGGGACGAGCGTCGGAGCTTTGTCGGTCTCGGCGAGGCCGAGGGCGAGTCGGCCAGAGTTAGAGTTTCACTTCGGAGGATCCAGGGCCCCACTGGGCCCCAGGCGAGAGAATCCCCCCCCCCCCCCCCTCCCCCCCCCCCCCCCCCCTCCCCCCCCCCCCCTCTCTCTCTCTCTCTCTCTCTCTCTCTCTCTCTCTCTCTCTCTCTCTCTCTCTCTCTCTCTCTCTCTCTCTCTCTCCCCCCCCCTCCCTCGCTCCCTGGCGGCGGGCTGACCTGTCTCCCCTCTTCCCCCACACCCCTCATCCCCCCCCCCCCCGCGGGCGGGCCGACCTGTCTTCCTCAGGTACCCCGCCCATCCCCATCTTCCCATCGCCCTTTGTCCGGCGGTGCGTGGGGCCCTCAAGCATCAATCATTTCCAAGCCTCATTGTTGCCGACACTCTGGTAGACTGGCATGCATCGATGCCGAATGAAATCAGGTACTCCCCTGTCACTCGGTCAGTGTCTTCCACGTGGCCAAGGCCTTTTGAACACAGCGATTGAAACGCAGTTAGACCTGCTCCCCAAAATGGAGATAATCTTCTGCCCTGCCCTGAAAACAAAAAGGTTGCCGGAAAAATTTTCTGCCCCAGAAAAAAAAAAAAGCAAATTATATAAAAACAAAAACAAAAAACAAAAACTCTGTTTCTTCGTCAGCCTCCACAAGGAGATCCTCGTCTTGATGAAGCAGCCTCACTTCGTGTTCCATCTGACTCATGAGGTAACGACACATGATCAGGAGTTCTGTCTCCAAGGAAAGTCCCTCCTTTGAGAACCCCCACAAGCAGTTTTGTCCATCCCATACTTCCAAAAGCAAGGCCAGTACTGCTTCGAAAAAGTGCCATGCAAAGCACTATTAATGTACATGCATGTTCATACGCGAGGTTACCTTGTCTGGACGGGACCAGTGCTCTCAGCATCTCAAGTTGAACACACCTAACCGGGTAGTGAATCCCGCATCCTAATAAGTCATAACATTGCCTTCTTTATATTATGACTGTCGTCGGAGCTCGAAATCTGGATGGGATCTATGCCTGTCTCATCAGAAATACACCCAGCTGGGTCCTAGTGAGGGTCCCAGAAGTCTAATGCCCTTGTACATCTTCCTTTGCCACGGCATCTGCCCACTCTGTGTTTGACACCCCACTCGCCTTACCCGTTTGCCGCACTCTTGTTCTTTGCATGTTGCGGTGCCCTTCCCTGACCTCTCCAAATTTGCAACCTCTAGTGCACGCCTGGACCAAGGATTATAGTCGGTGTCATTCAAATCTAAGGCCCTGATTAGGATGAGTCGTGAGTCATGAGTCACCGGCGCCCCATTCCATGTGTGACCTCTCCTGAAAAGCTGAATGAGGCTGGAGCTCCTCCAGCGGGCACCGGCGCACCCAAGCTGCCTGTGAATTGCCACTTTGGAATGGCTGGCTGGATAGGCACAGGCCCATACCACCAGTCCAAACTGACAGAAGAGGCCCTAAGTCTAAAACTACACACGCACACGCACGCACACACATGCACGCATGTGCACATGAACGAACGTGCGCGCAAACCCCCCCCCCCCCCCCAAGTCACTCGCACACACACAGACACACACACACACACACACACACACACACACACACACACACCCACGCGCACGCACGCACAAGGGGGGCCAGTCCAAAAAAGCGCGAGGATCACAATCCCTCCCCCCTTGAGCTTTTTGACATCCCAAACCTCAGCGTTCTGCCTCACCTCCTATGCTTTGCTTTTCACGGGCGCCACATAGCCCCTCTCGCCCCCCCCCCACCCCCCTAACACACACACTCGTGCGCGGGCACACACACGTACACGGCACACATGCACGCAGACGCGCACGGGCACGCACACTCACGCACGCGTGCGCCCGCGCATATACGCATGCACGCACACACACACACACACACACACACACACACACACACACACACACACCCCCACACCCACACACACACACACACACACACACACACACACACACACCCACACACACACACACACACACACACACACACACACACCCTCACACACACACACACACACACACACACACACACACACGTGACCCCCCCCCACCCCTCAACTCCCGAAACCCACATCCAAAATTACTACCGCACCCACACCCCTCCCGCTCACCCAAAAAAAAAATAGTGTGCAAACGCCTTGTCAATTTGTACCAAACGTCTGAAAGCCAAAAAAAAGAAATGGATGATGGCAAATACACAATCATCCTCACCTTGGATAATGACAGGATTTTCACAAAGCATCGAGGGAGGAAATGGACTGCTCTTCCTGGCCACTCGAAAAGTTCAAAGTACATTCGATGGCATGGCTCCAAACACCGGGGGCTTGTTCAAGAAGGATGCTGAACGGTTGTGTCAGAAGCCGTGCTGAACTGTCGCGTCAGAACACGCGCTCAACGGTTGATATCGAATTAAATTCTTTGGCGAATGAGGAGGAACGAACCTCCCCCGGGAGGATCATTTGTCATGCCCCATCAGGGCGAACAAGCACACCCCTCGGGAACGAACGTATCGAATACACTATACTATTCCGATTGTGGGGGGGGGGGGGAGGGAGGACTGGCCCCCTTTGGGATCCAGCATTTTCCATTTACTCGGATGCAAAGGAGAAGAAAACGAGTATCCCTCAGGAATATTCAGGGCATTGTAATGCGCCTAAATAGGGGTCAGGGACATGTCGGAATGTACACTTCCCTGACTCTGTTCAGTGGTTAGTCATTAGTGGAACACCCTTTGAAAAGCGCAGGTGCATCTCTCAGAGACTCTGGCGCTTGAGGAGGGGGTATGAGCATCCCTCAGGACCAGCTGTCGCTGGTAGACCCTGACGCATGAAAGTGGAACAAGCACTGCTCAGGAACGACCACGCCTCACACCTGGTTGTGGGGGGGGGGGGGACGAGCATCCCTCGTGAGAGGAAACGAGAGCATCCCTCCCTCATCAGGTGCGACAGCTTTCGAGGCCTGTGGTTCAACAGGTGACAGGGGCCATCTCTCGGGACCATTCCACAACTCTCATGGAGCTCCGAACATTCAATGCCGATGCCATCGAGAGGTGCCCTTAATGAAAATTGCCTTCCCCACAGAGAAAATCCCCTCCCTGACTTGGAAGAACGATGTCCTTAAAGTGAGGGCTCGACATGCAAATATACTCCCCCCCCCCCCCCCCGCCCCGGCAAATGCACGCCGACATACACCAACATGTAATCTCCTTGTGTGCGCGGAATGTAGCCTGTGTAGATAATTTTCGTCGAGGCGAGGCTCTGCATCAGCGCGGCACAGGGAAGTGGCAGAGCCAAGTGCTGAGGACGCATAGTGGCAAGGCTCTGCATCAGCGGGGCACATGTGTACAGGGGAGTGGCACAGCCAGGTGTTACCGATCCGTCTTGGTGAGGCTCTGCATCAGCGGGGCACAGGGAACTGGCACAGCCAGGTGTTCAGGATCCACTTCTCCCCGGCGGCGACGGGCTCCCCCGAGTGCGTCATGCGGTAGTCGGGCGCTCCGTCGGCCGTCGCGGAGAAGAACACCAGCGCATCCCCCTGCCGCGGCTGGATGCTGAGGCCGCCCAACGCTGCATGCTGGAAACGTGTCGCACCGCCGGCCTCCTCTGCCAGCGTGTTGAGGTACACCACGCACTGCGCCAGCCTCTGCCCGCCCATCTGCGGATCCTCCCGGCCAGAGTTAGAAAAACAAAAATATCGTGTGTTTGACCTGGCTGGTGTTAGAAACACGTGGCAAGTGTGCATGACCCGGCCAGTGTTAGAAAGGCGTGTATCGTGTGCTTGACTAGGCCAGTGTTAGAAAGGCATGTGTCCTGTGTTTGACCCGGCCGGTCTTAGAAGCCGTGCATCGCGTGCTTGACCCGGCCGGTGTTAGAATGGCGTGTATCATGTGTTTGACCCGGCCCGTATTGGAAACAAGTGTCAAGTGTGCATGACCCGGCACACACGGAGAATAGATTATGTAATCCCCAGAAATATGCCCTCACACACACACACACACACACACACACACACACACACAGAGAGAGAGGGGGCGGGGGAGAGAGAGAGAGAGAGAGAGAGAGAGAGAGAGAGAGAGAGAGAGAGAGAGAGAGAGAGAGAGAGAGAGAGAGAGAGAGAGAGAGAGAGAGAGAGAGAGAGAGAGAGAGAGAGAGAGAGAGAGAGGGGGGGGGGGGAGGGAGGGAGGGAGGGAGGGAGGGAGGAGGGAGGGAGGGGGGCGGGCGGGGGGGGGGGGGGGAGAGAGAGAGAGAGCGAGAGAGAGAGAGAGAGAGAGAGAGAGAGAGAGAGAGAGAGAGAGAGAGAGAGAGAGAGAGAGAGAGAGAGAGAGAGAGAGAGAGAGAGAGAAAGAGAGAGAGAGGGAGGGAGGGAGGGAGGGCGGGCGGGCGGGAGGGAGGGAGGGCGGGCGGGCGGGGGGGGGGGGAAGAGAGAGAGAGAGAGAGAGCGAGAGAGAGAGAGAGAGAGAGAGAGAGAGAGAGAGAGAGATATATATATATATATATATATATATAGAGAGAGAGAGAGAGAGAGAGAGAGAGAGAGAGAGAGAGAGAGAGAGAGAGAGAGAGAGAGAGAGAGAGAGAGGGGGAGAGAGAGGGGCGGGGGTGGCGGGGTGACTCTCAGGTGGGAGAATATAGGGCTTGCATGGTCAGGATTCCATCAAATGTCAGGTATTGGATTAACCCTGAGGTGGACTCTTTTCCCATTTTTGATCCTGAGTGCTTTGGACTGGGTGACTAATACCTTCTTGCAGCTGTTAACCACCCTTGGCAGATAATCTGGGCAGGGGTTCCCAGATATCTTGGACAACTTGTCGATAACTGCCAAGGTCGCCACAATGCAAGCCCTTAGATTCTGGATTCTCCGAAGCCATCTTGCCTGATGCTGCTTTCCATTCGATGAACCTAAAAGCCACCTACCTCAGCCAAGTCTTGTATTTTGGCTGATCAGCAATACCTCGCACACTACCCTGCCTCCCATACCCCCCCCCCCCCCCCCCCCCCCCCCCACCACCCCCCCACCACACCACCACCCCACCCCCCCCCACACACCACACACACCACCACACCCCACCACCCCCCACTACGCCGCGCGCCGCGCCACACACACACACACACACACACACACACACACACAGAGAGAGTCTTGAGGACTAAGAGAGGAGATTGGCGAGAGGGAGGAAAAGGCAAGGGGGTGCCTTGAGAAAGTCAGATGCTCCTGACGAGTCTCCAACGGGGCGTGCATCGATGTGGACCCGCTGGTACTGTCCCTCCTTGTACCGCGTAACAGTCGGGTGCTCCAGGCGGGACAAATCAGCCTTCAAAAGCTGAGACAAGCGCTGGACAAAGCAGTGCACCGCATCTCGAGCGGGAGTTGAACCTGCGTCCTCCTGGTCCAGCTCTGGCGCTGCCCACTTTGTGCCTGCCAGCCCCTCCACCTCAGGTCAAGGGCCCTACTCCTTTTCGTCCATCACTATAGGGACACTGTAAAGAGATCGCGTGGAACATCGTTTGTACAGGGACGCTTTATAGAGATCGTGTGGAACATTGCTTATACAGGGACAATGTTCCACACGAACATTGTTTATACAGGGACACTATATAGACATCATGGGGAACATTGTTTATGCAGGGACACCAGATAAGATATCGCATGGAACATGGTTTGTATCTGCATGATCTGCATGCAAGTACTGGATATGCCATGTTTGGCACGGGTGAGTGTAAGGCATTTTCACGCAGCTGGTAGGATTCAAGACTGGAGGAATGAGGCCGCTCATTTGGAAAGGCGCATCAAGAACAGAACCCCACATCCTGCTAGCTAGTAGTGGTAGCAGCAGCAGCAGCTGCTGAAGCAGTAGTTGATTACGATGATGATGATAATGATGGTGAAGAAGAAGAAGACAAAGGTGGCAATGATGATGATGATGATGATGATGATGATGATGATGACGATGATGATGATGATGATGACGATGGTGGTGGTGACGGTGACGAAGGCTATGACGTTGGGGACATGCCGTAGGCATTGGCAGTTATGAAGGTGTTTGGGACAAGGG
>KV908423.1:252433-284933 GCA_002005505.1 Botryococcus braunii
GAGAAGATCTGAGAGAATATTAATGCCATTTTGCGCATCACAGCTATATCAGGTGCGAGTCTTGTGCATTCCCCATCGACCTCACGGGCACATGCGCGAGAGCAACACTGGTGCGACACTTCTTCAAGCCTTGGTCAATCAAGAATCTTGTCAGACACATCTTTTTATCGCTTTCATATCGTTTCATCGATTTCATCCCACATGTTTTGTTTATTAGCGCTGCATCACATTGACCCGGAGGTAACGGGATCCCATGGCCCGCATGACCAACGCTGCCCACCTTAAAATGCTTGTACTTGTCCCTGCAACACGATGCCAAGAGTGTGATAAATCTTCAACTTCTTTTAATTTTGGAATGCAGAGGCCGTTGATAGTTCCTGCCACACCTCACGTTCTTTCCGCTTTCCTTCGGAAGCTAGGGGTCATGAGTATTACAAGCTTCCAGACCGCCGAACTCTAGCCAGTTCAATTTCCAACCTTGAAAAGTAGTAATTTTGATTATCTATGGTGTAGTACCGCAGACAAACTTCACTCTGGACGACTCCCAGGGAGAGATTCTCCCGATACAATTTCTATCGTCTAGAATCTCTTCCTGCGACTTTTTCGGGAAATTTTCAAAGAAGAAATTACGGTACATGGCTTCAAATTTGCGACCGTACGACAGGTGATCACCGACTTCGTCGTGACTGCCTTTTGCGGCAGCTCGACAAAAGCAGACGTGCTTCCTCTGTATGTGAGTCAGGCAAGCAACAACCTCTCGTGCTTTCAAGTGCCTTGACACGAGTGATCATCATGGGAGCTGCCGCGGCTGACCCGACCCTGCAAGAGGAAACGAAGGTGTAACATTGCCCCATCATGGCCCCGGTGTTTTTCATTGCGTTTGCGATCAGTGTTTAAGTTCAAAAACGACGCACGAACGGCGCAAGTTAAGTAGAAATCACGGCTGGGCTGACACGAGGCCCTGTCGTCGCTCGTATTACCAATTCCCCCTGGACCTGATGTATGTTTCAAGCATTTGAATGGGATCCTCCCGGTGCTAGTTGCAGACAGGTGAATGGTGCGAGGAAGGTAACAGGAGTTTAGGCCAGAATTTACAACCAAGGGGAGTGTGCGCTTAAATTTACCCTGTAACGGAGAAAAATTCATTGGGACATTGGGCTCTTGCAAGAGCTGAACATGGCATTGGTAGAGATTGGGGTTGAAGGCTGGTCCACTTACCCGGATCTGTTTGGTTTCACCGACCTTATGGTTCGCACTTATTTTGGAGCATCCATGCGGGTCGATCATCTAACATTTTCCGATGCTCTAGTCACTTCAATCTCTTATGGCTCTTTCTGTATTGCTATTCATCCCTCCACAAGCAGAAACGGCGGTTCGCTTTTTCTAAGTACTTGGTGGACGGAAGAACCAAGGAGAGATCGAGGGATATACTGCGGTAGGTAGACAAAGATCCAGAAAAAACCCTATTCTTGTAAGAATGGAGGTAGATGAATGTGCTGGCGGAGAGCTCAATGGAGTTTCGGGTGGAATCGGTGAGCAGCACAAGTACGCTCTTGGCGCCCCACCTGAACTACCTTGTGATGACAAGGTTTACGGCACAAACCCTCTCGACTGCACAGAAGGTCTGCCCTATATTTTAAGTAAATTTGGCCACTGTTAGGGGGAAATCTTACTCATGAGCCCAAGCTAAGAACCCCAATTGCTTTGACTGAGATACCTTCCCCTTGCTCTCCTTTCCCGTTCATGCGCGCATGTGTGTGTGTGTGTGTGTGTGTGTGTGTGTGTGTGTGTGTGTGTGTGTGTGTGTGTGTGTGTGTGTGTGTGTGTGTGTGTGTGTGTGTGTGTGTGTGTGTGTTGGGGGGGGGGATTGGGGCGGGAGCGCCATGTGCAACGCACCTCTGCTTGCATGTCTGTTTCACGATCAGCATGTGGATTGTGCATTTGGGGAAGGCGGGCTTCCGCATGCGGCCCCAGTGCTTGATTCATATCAACACCAGTCACAAACAAACTTTTAAGTAGGATGTCGGCTTTTGCAACCTGCCGATCCACAATCACCCTGCTTCTCTCTGCATTTGCATTCAATTCAAAGACACTGATACACAGTCTTGCAAACCCAAAGCATTCTATGCTGTGTAACACAAAGTACAGAGTCACAGTCTTGCAAACCCAAAGCATGTTGGACTGTGGATCCCAACAACTGATGCACAGTCTTGCGGACCCACAAAGCGTGTTGGACCGTGTTTCACAACGACTGGTACACCAGGCTTGCCCAACCCAAAAGCGTGTTAGACAGTGTAGCACAGCCATAGATACTCGGGGTTACCACAACCAATAGCGTGTAAGGCTGTGTGTCAGTTGTTGCACCTGCCGCCACACGCACTGCGAAGCACATCTTGCAGGATGACCTTTGCAACCGGTGGTGCGCTTAGTTCATGCTTATATGGGGCCACCAAATGCTAAGAGTTTCAGGTTTCAGTGATAGAGTTTCAATTCAGGTTTTTCTGGAAGATTTTCAAAAATCAGGGCTGATAGGCTGATGCAAGCACCAAAATTTGTGCAAGCACAAGAGTTTATGCAAGCACCAAAGTTTATGCAAGCACTAAAGTTTTTGCAAGCATTGAAGTTTGTGCAAGCACCGAAGTTTATGCAAGCACCGAAGTTCATGCAAGCACCAAAGTTCATGCAAGCACCAAAGTTTATGCAAGCACCGAAGTTCATGCAAGCACCAAAGCACCATGCAAGCACCGAAGTTCATGCAAGCACCGAAGTTCATGCAAGCACCGAAGTTCATGCAAGCACCGAAGTTCATGCAAGCACCGAAGTTCATGCAAGCACTGAAGTTCATGCAAGCACCGATCGAAAATGAACATGCTTCTAAAAGTGGGTACGAGGGGCGGGTGTAGCGGAATGGCAGGCCCGGGTGGACTTGGCTGCCGCGTATCGAATCCTGGAGAACATGAACATGGTGGATGGAATCAACAACCATCTGACGGTCTTCCCCATAATCCCATTCTCTTCTTCTTCTTCTTCTTCCCCATACTCCTCTTGCTCTGCCTTCTTTCTGTGGGCTTCATTGCTGCCTTCCACACCTTTCCCTGGCTCAATTGCCCTGTGCTCCTGGCTATCCTCCTCAGATTCCGCTGTGATTTCGTTCTTTGCACATCTTGCTGTCCCCTACATAGTCCTCTTGCTCCTACTTCTTGGGCTTCCTTGCTGTCTTCCTCACATCCCACTTGCTATTTTTCCTTGCCTTTCTTGCTCTCTTCCACACTTCCCTCGTTCTCTCTTTCCTTGCCCTTCTTTCCGTCGTCCACACCTCCCTCGCTCTCTCTTTCCCTGCCCTAATTGTCGACTTCCACACGGTCCTCTTTCTCCTATCTCTTGCCGTTTCTTGCATTGTTCCATGACCTGTGGCAGCGTCACTCGCCCGCAACACACACACACACACACACACACACACACACACACACACACACACACACACACACACACACACACACACACACACACACACACACACACACACACACTCACTCACTCACTCACCCGCTCACCCGCAACACACACACACACACACACACACACACACACACACACACACACACACACACACACACACACACACACACTCACTCACTCACTCACCCGCTCACCCGCAACACACACACACACACACACACACACACCACACACACACACACACACACACACACACACACACACACACACACACACACACACACACACACACACACACACACACACACACACACACACACACACCTGACATGGGTGAGATGGGGGGGGCGGCAGGCCACCATTCCCGGGGAGCCAAATCACTTCCTGGTGCACCCATTCGGCCTCAAGTGGTCAGAGGCACGTTGCTTCAACTTCCCACCCACCATTTCCCCAGTTTCCTCCTCCTTTCCACATCTATCCCTATGGTGCGGGCGGGTGGTGTGTGTGTGTGTGTGTGTGTGTGTGTGGGGGGGGGGGGTTGCGTGTGTGTGCGCGCGAGCGCGTGTTATAGGAGACTGCTAGACTTCTCGAGGCTGCATTGTGCTGAGCTGGCTGTTATGCCTTGTAGCTTCTCTATGTTTGCTTCAAGTCGTTGTAGGACTAGTCTATCCCCATCCTTCATCCCTCCAGCAAAGCTGAAGAAGATCGGGGTTGCAATAGAAGATCAGGGTTGCATGGGTTGCAGCAGAATTGTACATCGACCGCTTCCAGCCTCTCTTGGTTTGTGAACTCCGCATGTCGTTGAATGTCTTTAAGTGAATGTTTTTGTGTCTTGTGAGTCACAAGTTGTGACCTCTCTCGGTTTGTGGATTCTGTCTCTGAAAGCGCTTTTGTGCCTTCTCTCTCTCTCTCTCGGTTTCCAAGCTTGGTGGTGGGCTTTAGCCCTTTTGGTTGTGCACGCTTTTGTGTCTTTGACCGCTCCCCGTTATGGTGTTTCTTGACGTCTATGTCTTGTTCTTCGGTCTCTTTTAGATATCTCTGTCCGTGGCTCTCCGTGCGCTTTTGAACCCGTTGCTTGTTGCTTGTGAGTGCTTTTGTGTCTTCAAACACTCGATCTCTGAGCCTCGTGGGTATTTTAAGAATATTTAAAAACATTTCATAACCATTCGAACAATATTTAACATTTTATAATGTCGAAAAATATCTTAAAATTGTCTTAAGAATACTCAAAAATGTTCCGAAGTATATTCCAAGGTATTAAAGAATAATTATTGTTTTTTATAGTATTAAAAGTTGTAATATTTTAAGTGTCCCTGGGTTTCTCGGTCCCCGCCCCGCCCCGCACCCTCATGTTGATGGTGATCACAAGCTGAAAGGTCAAAGGCTGTGTGCAGGTTACAGCCAGCAATTTGGTGAAGGTGGACGTGGTAGGACCACCTTCTGTTTTCCTTCGACTATGCACACTCCACACTTTCTTCTAATGCTTCCAGATCGTGGAACACGGCAGTGCACACTTGGCCCTTTTTTGTAATGCTTCCAGATACTGGGACGAACCTTCCGGAACTTAGCTTGTTTCAGTCGCTCATGCGAAGTTGTTACTGCAGGTGTGTGGGTACCGCCTGTGGTGTGGGGGATGAGGGGTCTTGTGGGAATTCGTTGTTTCATGCGTGCATGATCAAGATGTGGTGGGGGTGAGGGGTTGGGGAGAAATGCATGCCGCATGCATGGATGCAGACGAGCGCTGTGTTTGAGAGTCGCAAGGGGTTTTTTTGTGTTGTTACTACTTCAGCAGTGACAGTGAGAACTCTGGGCACCCGTCAAAACGTGCATATTATTTATGTTGAATATTAAAAATGTCGCATATTGATAATGCTGAATATTGAAATGTTTTATTTGAATAATGTTGAATATTAATGATGTTACATATTAAAAACGTGCATATTCACTTGCAGATGTGCTTGCTCAAGCCCCCCGACATGGGTGAAGGGGCGGGTTTTTTTTAACTTGTCCCCTTTCCCTCCCTCTGGATCCCCCCCCCCCTTTTCTTTGGTGTGTTTGGGGGGGGGGGGGCAGCGGCGGGGAGTGGTGGCGGACCGCACCAACCCAACTCTCCCATAGGTTTGCTTTGGGTTTGTAGGATTTTTGTTTCCCCACTCCCCCCCAGTCCCCACAGGTACTGCATTGCATTTTGGGATGCCTCAAGGTCCCCACTTCCTGCTTGCCTCCTCCTCTGGGCGCGCTTGCGTGCGTGCGTGTGTGCATGTGTGTGTGTGTGTGTGTGTGTGTGTGTGTGTGTGTGTGTGTGTGTGTGTGTGTGTGTGTGTGTGTGTGCGCATGGCCTGTGCTAATCCCTGAAGTGTTTGGAGGTGCAGGACGGGAATGTGGTGAGTGGGAGGGGTTTTCCAGAAGCTACTGCGTTCTGGATTCACAGGTGCCAGCCCATGTTTTTTGCATCCTCCCCTCGTAGTAGCAGTAGCAGTAGCAGTATCAGCAGCAGCAACAGCAGTAGCAGTAGTTGCTGCTGCTGCTGCTGCTTGGGCTGCTGCTGTGCTTTTATCATTGTCGATGTCAATAGTTGTGTGTAGATGAATCGTGTCAATAGTTTGTGTACATCAATTGTGCGGATTCGAGTGTCCAATCCAGCTCTGAAGGAAGCTGTAAGTCCGAGGTGTCTTTGGGTGCAGCCGCCTGCACATGGGAAGGGAGGATCGCGGGATCCCGACGGGCTGCGTCATGCACACCCATCAGCCGTGGACATCCGCCCTCCTCTGTCTCCAGGAGCCAGAGTGAGTGCCCCCCCCCCCCCCCAAAATGAACAAACCACATGGGCTCTCTCTCCCTCGCCCCCCCCCCCCCCGGGGCGCATCTCTCCCTGCGGGCCGCTTCTAAGCGGTGTGCAACCGAGCCCCAGAGGCTCTTTCATGGAATTCCCCATAAGCTCCTCTGTCTTGTAAGGTTCCCATCTTTTTTGGTAGATGCCATCTCTTGTGCTAGATTATGGTTTTCACCTCTCCTGCGAGATTCCCCTAGAGGCGTGCGTTTCTGTCGTGGCAGGAGCGCGTCAACTCGCTTGTTTGAACCACACACAAGCAGGCCCTACCGTTCTGCGGATCCAGTCGCGTGCTAACAACCCACATGGGGACGGTCTTACCTCTCCCGCCCCCCCCCCTCTCCCTCCTGCCCACGCAGTCCTCTCTCACTTCGCCCCCCTCCCTCCCTCCCTCTCTCCTCCCCCACCGGGTGAGTCGGGTGTGGTACTTTGCGGACAGGTTCCCAATGATCCACCAAAACTGCCTCTTCTTCTACGACAGCATCGTCTTTGAGGACTACAATGGGCTGGTGCTGGACAATTCCGAGGGCCTTCGCCTCGCAGGTGCCCCTCCTCACCTTCTGTGCGAAACCTTCTACGTCTTGCGTGGACGTGTCCCTGCACGCCGCGCGCGTGTGTGTGTGTGTGGGGGGGGGGGGGGGAGGGGTTGTAATCTTTGATGGGGGAAGTACATAGTCTGTGTGTGTGTGTGTGTGTGTGTGTGTGTGCGCGCGCGCGCGTGTGTGTGTGTGTGTGTGTGTGTGTGTGTGTGTGTGTGTGTGTGTGTGTGTGTGTGCGTGCAGTGTTTTGGGGGAAGGGGGTTACAGTGTTTTGAATAAGCATGGTTTGGATTCCCCACTGGGCTAGGGGGAACGAGGGGGGGGGGGTACGAGGTGGGAAATTGAGCAGGGAGGAAGTGTCCTGTACAGAAGACAAGCATAGGATAACTGTCCTATACAGGAGGCAAAGATAAGTGTCCTATACAGAAGACAAAATTAGGATCAAATAACAAGCTACGAAAGACGAAACTAGGATCAAATAACAAGCTCTGGAAGACAAAACTAGGGATCAAATGACATGCTCCGGAAGACAAAACTGGGATCAAATAACAAGCTACGGAAGACAAAAGTAGCAGCAAATAACAATCTACGGAAGACAAAACTGGGATCAAATAACAAGCCACGGAAGACAAAACTAAGGATCTATTAACACGCTACGGAAGACAAAACTGGGATCAACAAACAAGCTACGGAGTTCTTCAATCGGGGGCGTGGTTGACTGCAGAGGTGCTGGGACACAAGTCGGTGCTGCTGCACAAGAACCACGGAGTGATGGTGTGCGGAAAGACAGTGGCGCAAGCCTTCGACTCCATCTACTACCTGGAGAAGGCTTCGGAAATCATCGTGAAGGCCATGTCCTGTGGCCGCCCCCTCAATATCATCCCCACCCCAGTGCGCCTGCTCCCCTTCCCCTCCGCTCTGCGCATTTAGAGACAAAGTATGTTTACATGATCCCTACACCTTATCTCGAAATCCTGCACGCACGCGCGCGCGCGCTCACACACACACACACACACACACACACACACACACACACACACACACACACACACACACACACACACACACACACACACACACACACACACACGCGCGCGCCCATGCGCGCGCCTGGAGACAGAGAGGTGCCTGCCCCGTGCGAAGGAGGTTGGGGATGGTGGGGTAAAGAACCAGGAGAATGGTTTAAGGCAGATCATGATGCTGTCAGGAGCTGGATGGAGGAGGACGAGTCCATCAAAGGGACGTGGCAGTGTCCTGAAGGTTTCTTTTCTATTCTTATTCCTATATTTTATGTTCTTTCCTTTTGCTTTTGGTTTCTTTTCCTGTGTGTGTGTGTGTGTGTGTGTGTGTGTGTGTGTGTGTGTGTGTGTGTGTGTGTGTGTGTGTGTGTGTGTGTGGGTGGGTGTGTGGGGGGGGGGCGGGGGTGTGTTGTAGACTGGCTCAGTGCGCAATGCAAAACGGAAGTGTGGGCTTTGGGGTGCAGGTGTGTGAAGATTTCAAGGCCAAGATTGATAAGATTGATGGGGTGGGTGCCCTTGCCAAGCCCTTGCAGTGCCGGCTGAGCCATTCCTGGCCCCATCCTTTACTAAAAGTACATTTTTTTGTTTTTTTTTGGTTGTTTTAGGAAAAAATAAAAAGGGGGATTTTCAAAAGGAGGAGGGGTGGGGGGGGGGGGTGGACTCGTCCGTGTGATATATGCTTGCTGCACCCCCCGGGGGGGGGGGGGGGGGGGCAATTGGAATGGTACCTGCACGGGCATGGGAGTTGTGGTGAGCCTGCTAAGACCGGGAGAGGGGGCGGGTGGGAGAGAGATAGGGGGGGTTGGAGATGGGGAAGGGGATGGAGAGAGAGGTTTGGGGGGGGGGGAGAGGGAGGGGACGAGGGGGAAAGGGAGGAAGAAAGGGAGGGAGGGGGGGGGTGAGAGGGGCAGGGAGGGACAGGGATGTTGGGGGGGGGGGGAGGGAGGGGGAGGGAGATAGAGAGAAGGGGGGGGGGGGGAGGGGGAGGGAGGGAGGGAGGGCAGGCGGGTGGGTGGGTGGGGCCTGGGGGGGGGGGGGGGGGGCTGAGGGTGGGCGGGCGGGCTGGGTGCACGCGCGCGAGCACGCAAGCGAGCGAGCGCCAGATGATCCGCATGTGGATGCTTGGTCCATTTGTTTGGGTACGAGACAGTTTGGGCGTGGCGTTGATGCGACGTGACTCTAACAGGTGAATGTACAGCGTCCGGCTGCCGTTCTCCTGCATGTGTGTGCAAGAATGGGTCAGTGGCCCTGATGTGCCCTGACTGTTGTGCCTGTTATGTGATGCGTGTGTTTGTGTGTGTGGGGTGTGGGGCAGGAGTATGGGCGCTTGCTCTTGGAGGGCTGCAAGAGGGAGCTGCTGCGAGGCAAGGATGCTGATTTCTTGACGTGAAAACTTTTCAAAGTCATGAAAACCCACAAGAATCTGTGCCAGCTGTCTGCATTTTCTTTGAAAACCCGCCAAAACCGTGCCAGCTGTCTGCATTTTCTTTGAAAACCCACAAGAATCTGAGCCAGCTGTCTGCATGTTCTTCTTGCTGCGTTGGTCAACGCATGTTAAGTTGCTCTTCTACAGCAGAGAAGCATTTTTAAAACATAATTTGCTCTGTTTTAAGCTTGTTTTTTAGTGTGATATTTTAAAAGATCAAATTAAGAAAGAAAGCTTTCAGCCGCACGTGTCATCTCAGCAACCGAGCCCGCTCTTTTCGTTTTCTTCTGGCTACGCAAGTACCATAGCTACGAAAGTTCTTTCTTCAGTGTGTGGAGAGGTTGCATTGGAGGCCCCCATGCGAGACCGAGATGCCAGTGTGAGGTGACGTCGAGTAAAACGCCAGTGCTAATACGAGGGGGGTGGCAGTGTGAGATGGCGTGAAGACCAGTGCAGATACGAGCAAGGTGCCAGTGTGAGATTGAGTTAAAACCAAGGGGCGCATCCAAAACCCGGGCCCTTGGCTTCACCTTTTGAGTACTTAACCTAGAAGTTGGAGGCTGTGTGTTTTCTGCCGGGCCCCCCTTTTTCCCGTGTGTGTGTGTGTGTGTGTGTGTGTGTGTGTGTGTGTGTGTGTGTGTGTGTGTGTGTGTGTGTGTGTGTGTGTGTGTGTGGTGTGTGTGTGTGTGTGTGTGTGTGTGTATGGGTGTGTGGGGGTGTGCGTGTGGGGGTGTGTGTGTGTGTGTGTGTGTGTGTGTGTGTGTGTGTGTGTGTGTGTGTGTGTGTGTTGGGGAGGGGGGGGGCACAAGTGCGCTAGATCACGTGGGGTTGCGGAGAGACAAATTTCTGGTCCACTGGTTTCCAGCCAAGCTCCTCCCCCCCCCCCCCACCCCTATTTTGAAGGGGGGAAAGAGAATATTTGGCCCCTGGATTCCGCGTCCCTCATGATGGATTTATGGTATGTGGGAAGAATAGGCTTCACTCTTAATTATAAGGAGAAGTGATCGGTTACGTTGTGACAAGGAGAGTCGTCTTGCAGCACCTGCCATCGCAGGAGGCGAGACGCATGTGGGGTGAGGATGTTCTGAGGCTGTTTCGGCAAAAAGGGATGTGTCCAGGTGTGTAAAAGTGTTCCCAGAGTTTTGAGCCCAAACGCCAGGTGGTCGACGTCTGGAAGGGCATGCCTCGCCTTGAGGAGTTGGTCCCATGTGGTTTGGGCCGTATTCTTCCAGCTCAACCGCATGTAATTTTGCAGTTATATTTTTAAACAAAATCATAGTTCTCCTCGTCGCCATCATCTTATCTCGTCCATTTCCTCCCATCTGGGTTTTCCCCCCTCACCCCCATTTGTGGCTCCTTCCTACGTGAATCATACATCGCACACGTGTACGATTGTTGTTTTGGGGGAAGGGTGTTGTCTGCGTCTCGTACACATGTCCATCTTCGTTCCTACTTGATCGCGCCGGAAGTTGGAACCAGAACAGGACCTTTGCTTCCTTCCCCTGTACCTGTTTGATATGCTGCAAACGCCTATGTTCCAACAGCTGTCGGTTCACAGATCAAACACGTCAGTACGCGGGGGGGGGGGGGGGGGGGGGGGCTAGCATGACAGGCAAACAGTCTCAAAAAGCCCTCTGAAATGTTTTGTGGATTTAGATGAGAAGTGAAGCATATCCTAACCGCGAGTCATGCATCATTTAGACTGTCAACACGTGAAGCATATCCTGACCGCGAATCATGCATCATGTAGACTTTTAGGACGTGAAGCATATCCTGACCGCAAATCATGATCATTTGCACTGGAAGCAGTTATTACATACATGGAGATTGCTTATAAGGGTCGGTGCACACAGCGCCGCAATGGCCCCTGACTCCCAGAAGTCCATACTTATCTGCCACCCGATGTGCTTCCGGGGGGCAGCAGCCGATGACTTGCCTGTTATACTAAAAAGAACAGGCTCCTAACAACGCAGAGAAATCAAATCACTTGATGTCGATTCTTCTCGCAGTACTGTGACAACACTCTCCAAATGTCTCGGTTCCTCCCACCTCTCTGCTCGCAAGGGAATATGCATGATCTACTAATATAAAGAATCGCATGTTCAGTGTACACAAAAAAATTTGCAATCGCCCTCGCTCTCCAAGTGTCTCCTAATCAACAAACGGACACCTGCCATACGCATGAAATCGATGTCTTTCAAACCTCCATTCTCAGAGGAATATCTGTGCATACTCTGCTCCACAAAACTCATCACCGCCAGAAAATCTCATAGGCGGAAGTCTCACAGCCAGACACACGCTCAAAAGCTGTCCCCGTGTCGGGAGGGGAGGGAGACCCTTGATGAGATTAACCAGATGTGAGCAGGAAACCCTAACCTGAGAATAGCTATGTACTTGTAGGGCACTGCGCCATTGTACCCAAGCACAAGGAAACCCGCTCTTGAGTAACTCTGTCAGTACTTGCCACCGGATATGAATGAAGCCAAGTGCAGAGGACTAAGCACCTCTCGAAAGTAGCATTTGCCCATGGCGAAAATCCCAAGCACCCGGGAGAGGCTTGGGCGCTTCCCCGAGACCTTCCCAGGCTGATGTCCAGCCTCTTTGCCAAGCTCAACCATGAACAACATCTAAATCGGCCTTTGTTTCACTGACGGCTCGGGAAAGTACCAGCTGATGCACTGCCCACCTGGTTAGCCATCAGACACCTCTGTCAAACACCACAACAACACCGAGTCGTGCACACACTTTCTACACTTCTTTCCAAGACCGCCTTACCCGAACAGGCACCGCAGAAGTGACTGGAACACAACATATTTGTAACACGATGGGGGCCCGATACACAAATCTCACCCCCCTCATGGACGCCGGACACCATCGCTCACAAATAAAAAAGTTATACTGCCTCATAATTAAAGAGCGCATTCTGTGCACCACACCACGACCTGATGAAAATCCCCCCTTCTGAGATGGGGTGGCAGGGCGTGGCTCCTTTCTCAAACCGCCGAACGGAACTTGACACTTCCTGTCACAAGACTTGAGTCGTGCAAACTATGATGAGCGCGTAAATGAACCCTTCTATCCCCTTGCCACATCGAATCAATGGCCGCTCCTTGCAAATCACCAAAAGAAGTCCGTACCATTGTTGTCATCCTGAATTTGTCTGACCACAGCCTTCACAGGGACCCCCACAGCCTACAGCACTAACAAAACCTGGAGGATCCAAAACACTCTCCACCAATTGCTGGCGTTCCCAATCGAAGCAAGGGAAACGCTCTGCACAGGCTTCGAAACACACTCGGCAACAGTCCTACACAATGTCTTTCACGCGTGACAAAGATATCCAGGGTTCCAACAGCAAATCCATTTCTGCCCCGCCCCAGTCTGCTGCCCCAAAAAGATCGAGGGACAGGCTACGCAACAACGAATGTCAGCAACTAAGAAATGGCCTAGTGGAAAAAGCTATGTGAGCGGACGAGGGGGAGACTCCTTTTTTCGATGAAAATGTATCCAAAAGGCCAAAAAAGCAGCAAAAAAGGCTATGTCTGCAAGAATGTATGTGAACAGAGCCAAAGCGGCCATGGTCACGGATCAAGGGTAAGCGGACACCAAAATCTTTGTGGGCCGTCACCCGACTGGGGGTGGTGCCCACTATCGAAGCAGTACCTTAGTGGCGTGGCTCACACAACCTGAGGCCACAAGATGGCTGACTTTTGAGTATCAACACCCGAAAAATGCAATTGC
Source organism: Botryococcus braunii (assembly GCA_002005505.1). NCBI lineage: Eukaryota > Viridiplantae > Chlorophyta > Trebouxiophyceae > Botryococcus > Botryococcus braunii. The sequence continues at coordinate 265,448 of KV908423.1, forward strand.
AATAAATGAGACCAGGCCCTCCCAGCGGCTGCCAAACGAATAATCCGGTCATTGAATCAGGAACAAATTCAGCACTTCTGAAGCGATCACACCACTCAAAAGAAGAGCCCGAAGAGAACAATCGAATCCCCATTTTTCCCCGTTGTGCATACGAGGCAGTCCCCTAACACAGAATATCCAACCCTGGGGAAGGGGCAATCCCTCATTATGGCTTGAACCTCCAAAAACCCTGACCCCTACAATGCAGGGCCCCTTGCACTTATTTATAAGGGGTATCCTTTAAAATTGCCATAGTCCCTCAGCCACCCTCAGCAGGGAAAGGAACAACCGCGGAGCCCTGCAACTAACAATCCTGTCCACAGAAAACCAGCCAAACCCTTTTTTACTTTTGATCCCCAGGCAGAAGGACTGCCGAGCAAATCAAGGCCCGCGTACTCTCTAGTAAACGTGAAACAATGCGTCCCCAACCCACACCAGCACAAATTCTTGGCTGTCGCACGCCAGCACAGCATGTGCGGCATTGTGCTGGCTTTGTAAAAATCACCAGAACAGCTCTGGTGACCTTTACAAGCTTAAACGACATTTTTATTGGTCTTGACCAGCCCCAAAGAGCTGGCATAACACAAATCCCAGCCAAGGGGTTCCTGGACCTTTTGTGGGAGTGCTGCTATGCCGGACAGGGAGCACTGCCGAATACGAAAGAAGAAATTCCCCGCCTCTCATTCCAGCCGAATCTCGCGTTCTGTTCTTCTACGCTGACCAAAGCCTTGGGCCAATTGGACCCTTTTGGACCAGGGCAGGCATATCAAAACCCCACGGAAGTTGAATTACATCTAGTTTACATCAAAAATTCATTCATTAATTGCAAAGCGAGAGGCCACTTGCTGTCAATGGCCCGTGCAAGCAGGACGGGAACAGCATCCTGCACTTGCATCACAAAATCGGCATGCTGCGCCGCCGTCTCAGTGCACGTTTGAGTCGGTGATACCGCACAAAAATGGGGCGCAGGTTTTCCTTGTCTCGCCTGTCAAAGCCCACCAGCACCCACTTCAGCCACAGCAAACGGTGCGGGTGTGCTTCGGTTCACTCACCCTTGGGGAGCTTGTCAGTATACTCATGTAAATGTAAGTGAGTAAATGTAAGTAATGTAAGTTCTTGTCAGTGTAAGCATGTAAACGATACAACTTACGCCCACAGATGAGTCCCACATGCAAAACCCCTCAACACTCCCCCCCCCCTCTTCTCATACAAACAACCCCAACCTTTACCGCCCCCCTACGTCTATGCCGAACCCGTCAACACTAGAAGCCATGGAACGAGCACACCTCCAACCAACATGACTATATTCCGGGCATGTTTTATGCACAACCCGGCACTGGCTAGTCGACCCTCCCCCCCCCCCCCCCCCAAAAAACCAATCCCATGAACCCAACACGCCCATGCCTGCAGATCGCAAGCCCTTCCCACTTTGTTAAGAATCCCGTGTGTGTGTGTGTGTGTGTGTGTGTGTGTGTGTGTGTGTGTGTGTGTGTGTTTTGTGGTTTTGTGTGTGTGTGTGTGTGTGGGGGGGGGGGGGGGAAGGGGGGGGCGCTCTCCCCCACTTTTTTGGGGTGGGGGGGGGGTGGGGGGGGGGGAGAGTGGGGGGGGGGGAGAGATAAGTGAGGGAAGGCAGAGCCACAGACACGCTCAAGTTTCAAGTGCCTCGCTGGGAAGCAACTCACTTGCGCAGAGAGCGTCCAGATACGCTCTCGAACCATGTCTTGATGCCCGCAAGCTGACTCTTCAACTCCATCTTTTCAGCCATAATTTGCTCCGTGGTCATCTGTTCCCATTTCGGAAAACCACTCTCAGATGGCTGCCCTTCTTCCCACACTACTAAAGTCAACGCCCCACACATGGTGACTGGAAACATACGGACGCCTTTTTCCCCTTTCTTCACCAGTTGGTACCCCTCAATCCAACTACATTCCGCAGCTTGGTCCAACCAAACAACTCTGGAGGCAACACACCCCAGGCATCTCTTATCCAATGCAAGAAAAGAGAGATTCACAGTCATAAATTGTTGATATGCACAAGGCAGTACAAGAAGAAAACAATCCCAGTGGCAAGGCATGGACCATGATCTCCACAACAAGTTCACCTGTGCACGGGGCAGTTCAAAGAGCAATGATCCCAGTGGCAAAAGCCATGGGACATGATCCCAACAACAAGTTCACATGTGCACATGATGGGGGCCCTCACCAGATTCACTGGGATGGTCCGTATGTGGGCGCCTGCCTCAACCCGTGGGTAGATCGTTGATAAAAACATGGGGTTGGATTGACAAGGCTCAGCGAAGGAGGCTTGAGGCCGCCCATCTGTATCTGACTCGTCAAAGAATGGAGCGAGTGCCTGCAAACCAAGCACACAGACCAGGCAGGTGAAACGCTGCACACGTGACTGTTGACACACTGAATGTTCTCTCTTTCCAACCAAATGAGAACACATATGAACAGAAGTATCTCGTTTTGCCAAGTCAGTGGACAGTACTGGCGTTTTGTTGCAGAAGGAACATCGTTGACACTCCGACCGGTCCAGCTTACGTGCACATGTTAGCTTCCTCTACGATTTGCAAAGTTCCGGACACGTGAATCAATGGTGATTTGCTCTCCCAAGAAGAGTGCCCAAGCTTTTAATTTTCTGCGCGTAATGAAGAACAGCTAAGAAAAGCTGGAACAAATCTCCCTTTCCCGCCTCTGACACACTCTTACCTGATCGGAGCAGTCCAAGGCAGGCGGTGAGTCCGACCCATCCCACTCCATCAGCTCGTCTCCATCTAAACAGGCTGCAAGGGAATCGTCACTCGATGGAGACAGGCAATCCTGTGCATGCCCAAAAGACCTCCATCACATACTACCAATTCAGAGGTGCAACATCAACTGTTTTGCATCATCACGGGGGTCCCCCCCCCCCCCCCTCCTTTTTCCACACACCTCCCCCTGCCTTTTGACACACCTCCCTCAAGCCATCTAGAAAAAACAAACCCCCTGAGATATCAATGCCTTCTTGCTTTCACCCTTTTAAAGGTGTACCCACTTCTCATCCGTGATCCAGACATCCTGCTTTCAAAGGAAAAGGGACACTGACTTCATGACAAGTTCCAATACGAAGCCCTCACTTTCACTTCATGCATGAGCGGAGCAAGCATGGGGCCTCACCTGGCTGAAATTACTTTCAGGGGATGAGCAGTCGCTGCTCGAGAGCTCTGAGTGCAGACTGCTCCAAGAGGAGGACGAGAAAGATGTCGACATTGCCTGAGCGAAAGGCAAGTCATCAGAGTTGAAGAGAACATCCGTGGTGGAATCCAAAACCAGGATGCCCACCAAAGACTCTATCTCTGAGTCAACTGACTCACTGGGCTGAGCCTTGGCCTGTTCCTGCAACAACTCCAACACTCTGTGTCAGTGAGACAACCATATTGTTTCCGCCTTCAGGACGCTGCCCCCAACCTCTCAAAAACAACGGGAGACAACATACAACAGCAAATGAAGCAAAGAAATTGGAACTCAGTCAAGTGAGAATTCCGGTTAATCCCTAACACAACTACAATCCCATCATCCACACCTGCGGGGTGTTCACATGGTCAGCTTCTGCTGGCTGGACACATGTAACTCACATTCTTCCTTCTTCGCAGATCCACTGCCACCCACCCTAAGCCGTGGGACCTATATCATTGGACCTATTCCCGTCACTCATGTGGCAACAGACATTCCCCACCAGGTGTTCCCTCCAGCCAGGACACAAAGCACACTTCGTCATGAAACTAACGATGGAGTCTTGCAGGAGGGTATTTGAGGTTGCAACTGCTCAGAGGAGACACATGGAGGGCTTTTCAAAGAGAACTCGGACTGCTACCACGAGGACTTGCAAAACAACCTTCTGTGAAGTGCTAACTTACTTTGGTCTTGCAGGTCAGGCTAATTCTGGTCGCTGGGGCCGCTTGGCTTGTCATTGAGGCACCCAAGGGGGTGCGCTGCGAAAAAAGTGTGCGATACTCAGATATGAGTGTGTCAGTTAGAGAGCCAGCCAAGCGAGATTCCTCCTCCTTCTGCTCCAAGCACCTGAAACAGAAAAACACTTGGGCCGAGAGTTTAATAAATATATAAGTAAATAAACAAACAAACAAACAAATACAAGGGGAAGCCGAAGCTGGTCCCCCTCCCAGCTTTGCTGAGCCCTACAATGTTTTACCATTGAGCAAAGGGGGGAGGGAAAGCACACTATACAGTGCTGTTGGGTTTTAAGTCTGATTTGGGACCGCTCACTGGACAAAGTACCTTTGAAAGCCATCTGGCGGCCGCAGCAGCAGAGGAGCAAATGTGGATGCTAAGTCAGATGCTGGGGTGTTGGCCCGCCTTTGGTTTAACCTGTAATGATGCAAGAACTCCAACAGGGGGTACAGAACCTTCACCGCATAGACGGGAACCTGCAGAGCCACAACACCTTCCATCACACCAACAATCAAAGTTGTAAGTTGTCACAAAATGTGATCAAACACCTCGAGACATCAGCCACTCCCCCTCGCCACTTAAACATGTAGATACAATGTTACCCACAGTTCTTCAAGGCACTACATCTCTGGACAAACATATATGAAAGCGGATCCAGATCACAATCCAGCAGGAGAGCCTGAAATGGGGTTGAAGACAGCGGTCATCACCTGCCGTAGGCACATCTGCAAAGCCGCTGTTTTTTGCTGACCAGAAAAGCTCCGTTCCACATCCATCAGCGTCATGTACAAGGCACATGGAATTACACTGTCCGGCAGATTTGCAAGCCACAGGCGAAGGGCAGCAGCCACCTGGAGCACGCCGGTAACATTCAACCACACTCCAGCAGAAGACATTTGGTGTACACAGCAGGCACCACTACGTGTACGTCTGAGCATGCCAGGGTGAGATAATCATGTGTCACCCTGCAGACTACGTTACGCCGCTTTTATTGTGGCAGGTTACCCTCACTTGTGTGTGTGTGTGTGTGTGTGTGTGTGTGTGTGTGTGGGGGGGGGGGGTGGGTGTTGGGGGGTGGGGGTGTGCGCAAACACCCACCACACACTACCACGCCCGGATAATGTTGGAAGCCAGTTGCTAGTGCAGCCCCATATCATATTTCATAGCCAGATAATTGTTGCTACCCCATTAAATTCCTGTCGCCCTTGTGCACCTGGAACATGCAGCCGGACTTCAAGCTAACGCATGGCCGACCGACAGAAAAACATGAGACTGTATAAACGCATTCTGATGAAACACAATATCGTAATGATATACCTTATTGCATATTTAAACGGGACATAATCCGATTTTGAAACGCCCAAAACCTGATGCAGGCCCCGACTTCTTACGTGGCTGTGCGTAGCCTAGGAATGAACGAGAGTATCAGAACCATCGCGACTCAAGGAGCACTCTTTTCCTGAAGTTCTGTAACAGCTTGTCTGGGCAATCTGACTGCGATGTCACGCATGCCCGGCTCCCCCCAAAAGGAAATCTCCCGTCCAACAGTGAGGCTTGCACACTCGCTTTCCGAAACACTTGAGCTCCGTCGGAACCCACCGCAAAGGCATCAGTAGTCACCCTCAACGGATCTTTCCCTTGATCCCAGGCAGCACGAATGAGCTGAGCTTTCTTTCCGTCTCCCGTAAGTCTGAACAATGCTGGAGTTGTCAACCCGTTGGCTGAGTTCAAGAAGCGGAGACTTTGCTTCAGGACAGCCGGAAGCCCACCTCCCTCATCTTTAAACAGCTCCTGGATGACATTGAAAAGAAATTTCTCAGCCGTATTGCTTTGACATTATCTCGTGATAAGCATGTTCCTGCGAGCCGAAAACGGCCCGATGCCAAATGTTCAAATTCCGATATCGAAGAACACCACACTCCCCAAAAACGGTTACCTGCAAGCTTCTTCCATATACTCTAGATCTTTGGCGCGACATCGATGAATCCCGTCAGGACTGAGCACCAAGAGGGGACTACGCCGACACTCCGACCCCGCAGCCCTGTCAACTAGCAAACTCACTTACGAATCCCCAACCAAGGCAATCTTCAATAAAGCTTTAGATGCACAAACGTGCTGGAGCGCTTTGCGATGTTAGTGCCGAGATGGAATATCTACCGCATCACCCCGCTACGAAAAAGCAACACAAAAAGTGCAAGGGCAACCCTCAGCCACAGGCAATCCGGCGGCCGTAAACTTGAAAATACTCCCGGGCCGGATCGAAACATCCGTATCTACCCTTCTCGAAGTTTCGATGTCCGCGGCACGTGTTGGCCATATTCTCGCCAACCGTCAACAGCGCTCCGGCATGGGGAACTCAGAGTTCCGAACTCTGCTCTAGATCTCTGTCTGTTTCATATGTACCTCCTGGTGGCGACGACATTGATCATTCATATTTATATCAACATCAATGTCTCCTGCTCTTGTCTTTTGCCTCGACGTATGCCATACTTTGTGCACACGTGGTGCTGCCTGCAACATGAGTCACATGATTCCTGTGACAGAAGCCAGAAACCTGTCGACATCACTCATACCTACCCTTCCAGTGGTCCCAGACTGAGAGTGAAGATTGCTAGATGTATCCACTCTCATTCTCCCAGGTCCGTTTGAATTCGCGAATCTCATGGTGGTTGTGGGTCTCCCAGGCCTGTCTTAAATGGAAGGTGTTTTTGACAAGATATGGCAAAACCTGCTTGGATTCATTTTAGGCAACACAGATACAGATTTTAAAAACACAGCAGGGGCAAAACATATTTTTATGGTCCATCCCGGGTCTTGGTTACATCTTTACAAACAGGTGACATGTCCGGTTAGGATAGGCTTCACTCCTACCAAGTGTCCCTGCCTGCAAGCTGATGGTATAGCAGCAGCACGTAACAAAACATACATGCACTTTAATCAATTGATTAAACCTTGTCTTGTTTGCCAGCCGGTGGAAGCTGTCTTGTTTGCCAGCCGGATTCTGCAGATTCACGTGGATCTAGTATACCCCCACTTGCAACACAGAAGGTTTGCGAAGGAGCACACTTCCCCTACAGCTTGCCTCTCACAACATAAAAAACTTGCAAGTTTTTTATGTTGTGAGAGGCAAGCTGTAGGGGAAGTGTGCTCCTTCGCAAACCTTCTGTGTTGCAAGTGGGGGTATACTAGATCCACGTGAATCTGCAGAATCCGGCTGGCAAACAAGACAGGTTCCACCTGTCCCGTTCATCCTATAGCTACATGTACTTAGGCTCGTGTACACTTGTTCGAAATGTACCTTGAGGTTGGAGTTTTGGACCTCTCGAAGTCCTGTGTCAGTGCTGATATTCCCTTATAGTTCTTGTGTGCGGCTGACCTCCTCCATAGCTATAGGGCTATAGGGCTGCCCTTGATACCATGGACATGGTGCCAAGGGTTATATGGTAGCTCATAAACTTAATTTAAGCTTTACGTAAATTTACGTATACGTGCATTGCAAAAGCATTTCTTGCAATAAGATCCAGCTTAGGAATTGGATCATTCATCGAACTGATCAAATCAGGCACTTATTAATCTCATCATTTACAAAACTCGCCGTGGAGCAGGGCACTAGCTAGTGCCCTGCTCCAGGGTATCACCTCAGTTTTTGTAAGCTGCCCCTCGGGGAACTCCATTGCTTTATAAAGATATATTCCGGGTCTGGATTAATTAATCCAGACCCGTAAGGCCTAGGCCTACTGCCACAACATTAATGTGTCGCAGGCGTGTGATTCCGTAGCCGTGGCATAGCTATGAGATGCTATCAGCTAAGAGTCCCGGCTGGTTGGACATAGGCACCAATTACGCAGGTCCAGACGAGGTCGACCAAAGTAGGACATGCATGATGTTGACCAGACGGTGACCACTATCTCGTGGCCAGGGTATGGCCCATGCATATGCGAAGGACTTGCACATTAGTCCATAAACGGCATCTCGTGATAAGGCCTCAAACATGACCATGGAGTCATGTGTCTTGGATAAATGCGCTACGTGCAGCTTTGGTCGATTGCTGTGCCAAATGTTTTGATTCTGCAAATCTCCTATGATGTGGTCTTAAAATGATACACAAATCGGCAGGAATTTGCGAAGCAGACTCGTCCAATGGGAGTCCTCTGCAAAGCGCGTCAAGACGGATACAATTTAACTTCACATGTTTTTCCAAAAACCTCTCCTTGTCAACCACCGAAGTAAAAACGCGATTACATAAAAGGTGGGAGCTCTCTTTCTCTCCCTCTCTCTCTCTCTCTCTCTCTCTCTCTCTCTCCTCTCTCTCTCTCTCTCTCCCTCTCTCTCTCTCTCTCTCTCTCTCCCCCCCCCCCTCCCCCCCCCCCCCCCCCCCCCCCCCCCCCCCCCCCCCCCCCCCCCCCTCTCTCCTCTGGGGTGTGTGGTGGTGTGTGGGGGGGGGTGTGGTGTGTGTGTGTGTGGGGTGTGTGGGTGTGGGGGGGGGGGGTCGGGAGTGACTCCCACACACACAGACACTCTCTCTCTCTCTCTCTCTCTCTCTCTCTCTCTCTCTCTCTCTCTCTCTCTCTCTCTCTCTCTCCCCCTCTCTCTCTCTCTCTCTCTCTCTCTCTCTCTCTCTCTCCTCTCTCTCTCTCTCTCTCTCTCTCTCTCTCTCTCTCTCTCTCTCCCCCACACACACACACACACACACACACACCACACACACACACACACACACACACACACCACCACACACACACACACACACACACGCACGCACGCACACCCCCCCCCCCCCAACACACACACACACACACAAGGAAACAAACACGAAGAGAACCACAACGGTAGCAAACGGTAACATTAACAAAAATAATATCAAGAAGAACACCAACGGCAACAAACAAGAAACCGTACCAGTGGCTCATGGTTTTGATTTTTCCGACCTTTCTGAAGACCATTGGCCCATGAAGGAAAACGTTTTAGTTTCACATACTCCGAGTCCTTACAAGCCATTACTGTGTTGGGACTCCTGAAAACCAATCTCTGCTTCGACGATCTCCATATTCCACATGGTTCTCAACAGAACAATCTTTGCAGGAGCGAGTGAAGAAGCAGAAGAGGAGGAGGAGGAAGAAGAAGAAGAAGAAGCCGCCCACCATGCCAGTTACCGCTCGCTGCTGCAAACTTTAAAATGTTCTGCAAACACTGGATTGCGGCTTGAGATTTGGTAAAAGGTCTTCACATTCTTCTTAATGACATTCTTCTCATGCCCCTAGCAGAGCTGGGATTTAGTGATGGGCAACATGGACATAAAACCCAGTTTTTTAAAAGTAAAAGGTGAAGTATATCCTAACCGCACAGTTCTTTCTGTCAAACAAAGGGAAAGCACTGGACTCCGAGGCCGTACTTTCTCATGTGGACATCCACAGTAATGCTTGGCCACAAACGGTATGGACGCACGATGGATTGCTGCGGTTGCTGTTGTCCGAATAGGCGGTTCCTTTCGAAAGTGCGAAGAAGGACACGCGGCCCCGTTTGTGTTGGGGCCGTAAAGTACCAGTATGTGTAATGCACGGCTCCCCGACTTACGGCAATCCGTAAACGTCTGGGCCACAGAGGATTTTCAGTGCCTTCCCAGGCAACGTCGCCAGGCCGCAACCAGGCCAAACTGTAGATATTTCGTATCTTCGGAACCGGGCCTATCTCCACACTGTCGCAACATTGCACGCGGATAAGGCCACGACGGTGGAGTAGCCGTTCGTAGATCCACCGTTGTAGCATACCAAAACTGACCTCCCGCATCGGAGGGAGTCGCAATGCCCTTCCGGAAGGCCAGATGCTTGGTAATGAAGAGTATTATTCAACCTTGCACACGTTCAAACTGCAACTTCAGTATTGACCACGTTACGTCATGTTTGCAGGGGAAGCAGGCGTTGTGTCGCAGGACATGCTTCGGCAGACCGTATATGTTCCGGAACTCAGCGTGCACCTAGTCTGTTAAGGAACGGCCTCCATCTACGCTGCAATCTGTCGATGATATATGTGAATATTATTTGAACACCAATTTCATTGAGGGATCACTGTAGCTCGCAAGTGGGTCCGCCGTGGTCTATGTCGTGCTCGGCCCTTGCATTGACAAACACGATTTGCCCATTTGAAGTCGGAACCTCTGCTCGCATGGTGCTGATCAAGGCGAGTACGAGGACATCTTGCCGGCGGTTTCGGGCTGTTCTGGATTGCACGCCGTCATTGTCTCCACTCCCCATGCAGATCTGTAGGACAGCAATTGAGCGTCGTAAACGCCTTAAGTAATTTAATCTGAGAAATTTGTAAAATAAATGTATTTGGGGAAGCCCCTAGTCATCTGCAGAGTGTTACAGGTGTATATATCGTCAATTTTGCGTAGGACTATTGTGGCAGAACATTCAAGGTTTTAAATGCAAGCTCGGAAGGCATTCACGAATATTTGAGTAAAATTTTATGCAGTGCACATTTGCCAACGGTCTGCTGCAGGTGCACAGTGGACCAACATCTTGGAATGCCAACAAACTGCAAGGCCGTACGGACACGCTTGTGCAAAGACCTTGTGTACATGGAGCGCCATTCTTTTCTATATGAAGCGCTTGTGTTAGTGTACACAATGTCACCCTGAAAGACGCCTATGGCTCACGAGTTTTGCCACCTAGCAATTCAATATAATGAGTGAAGCCGATCCGAACAATTTGCACCAGGTCGGTCCTTTACGGTGAGACCTATGCACCCATGTGGGCCCATGTGGCATGCAAGTGTCATCCATATTGTGTCAAGGCATAACTTACATACTCCCTAACAATTTGTCAGTCAAGGTTGCCGTGGTGATTCTTCACTCGCATAGCTTTCAGGATCGAGTGCTCTGTACAGTTCTGCAAAAGGACTGGCTCCAGACCTTGACTAGTTCTAATGTGTCTTGAAATTCCATCAATCTGAATCTGTGATTTTGGTGCTATCTAATATGACATGCTTAATGGAGGCAGTATTTGTAAAGATCGTCCCATGTATGTTAGGTGTACCTTGGATGATCAAACATCTGAGTGCATCAACTGAATGTTCAGCAGAGTCACGTGAGTCACGCGAGCACATACGTCGAACGCATCATTGGCACAGACCACATGGCCTCTTGCTGCCCGTCTCAATGTGAGATGGATGCTGCAGGCACCCCCAGGTGCTCGAGTTGGTGGCATGCAATCCATCATCATTTTCATATTCTCCTTCTTGATGTCAAGTACAGCCAACCCCCAGTGCCACAGGTCAGCAAGATGGGATCTACAATCCTTAAAACTTGATTATGATGTACAGCCAACCTCAGGTTCCCGCACTTAGAAAAGGGGAAAAGTGTGCACTGCTGTGATGGGATCAACCACCACTCTCATTTGTCTTCTTGCCTTGGAAGTACAGCATTGCTAGCATGCTTCACTTTTTATTTCAAGTAGAGCCCGGGTGCCCGGGTGCCAGAGGGTGGTGGGGTGGAATCACGGCCACTCTCTTGCATTTGTGAAGTACAGCCGACCGCAGGAAGCACAGGTTGGTGGAGTGGAATCACGGTCGCTCTCTTGCATGTGTGAAGTACATGTACACCCAACCGCAAGAAGCCCTTGCAGATTGGTGGGATGGGATTTGCCGCGGCGCCGTCATCTAGTTGCCCTTCTCGATGTGATCCAGAGGACCCTCCAGGTGCCGCGGATGGGCAGGGACCAAACCAACAATTGTGCCACCCTTTTAACAATGGATGGTGCACGCGGCTACCCACGTGAATGACATGGAGCAGCGCTAGCAGCCTGCCACTACCGTCATTTTAGTAAAGCAGCATCCTTCTGTCAGCGGATGGTGGATGAACTGGAGAGGAGAAGCATCCTCTTATCAACAGACGCTTGATGAAATGGGGCAACATCCCCTTTATCAACGGATTGTTGCTACATTTCACCGATTTCACCAATGGTGATATCATTTCACCAACGGGTGAAATGATGAAATGGAGCAGCATCCTGCTATCGAAAGATGGTGGGTGCTTTGCACCAGCAATGTTGGTGTGAACGGATGATGGGTGAACTGGAGCAGCATCCTGTCATCGACGGGTTGTAGAAGGAATGGAGCAGCATCCTTGTGTAAAAGGATAATAATCGATGGATGGTCGGTGAAATGGAGCAGCATCTGGTCCGTTCATCAATGGACGGTGTCTGAAGTGGGGCAGCATTCTGTTATCTACGGATGGTCGGTGAAATGGAGCAGCATCTCGTCCATTCATCGATGGACGGTGGGTGAAATGGAGCAGCATAAATGTTGCATCATCAAATTCTGTTATCAATATTCACCCACCATCCATTAATAGATGGTGGGTGAAGCGCAGCAGCTTCCTGTCATCAACGTTTTTCAAGTGGAGCATCGTTGAAAAAAGTAATATAACCTTTTTCAACGGATGCATCCACTTCACCATATGGTGGTAAACGTGAGGAGCATCCTGTCACCACCGTCATTTAATTAAATGGCCTATAATTATTATGGCTTATAAGTGGCTGCAGCATCCTTCGGTCAACGGATGGTGGGTGAGTTGGAGCAGCATCCGGTTATCAACGAATGGTCGGTGAGATGAAACAGACGGATAGGGAAAAACGTGGCAATCAGGCAGTACAGAAGTCGTGCCGTCCCTATATGTCGTCGTCATCCCTGCAGCTGCTGCCGTACAAGGACTTGCACATGTGGTTTTCTTAAAATTGCCACCAGTAATGCCGCCACGTTGGAAGTTTTGGAGATGTCTAGTCATGTATCTACACTTCAAATACCTGAGGACCTTCCCTTGAAAGAAGCTTCAGTCCTCACTACCTTCCCCTATGTAGTCAAGACCTTGCCGTACGTCATCAGGACAGTTCCTAAAGTCATCAAGACCTTCCCATAAGCCATCAAAACGTTCCCGTAAGTACTCAATACCTATTCCCTTGATTATAATTCGGGGAAGGTGTTATAAGAAAAGGACTCCATACCTATTCCCTTGATTATAATTCGGGGAAGGTCTTACAAGAAAAGGACGTGTGAGTCCTCACCACCTTCCCTAAGTCTTCGAGACCTTGACCACCTTTCCTTGAGTCATCAAGACCTTAAGGCCTTCCCTGAAATCGTCAAGTCCTCAATTGCAATGCCAAAGTCCTCAATTAGGGTCTTGCAAGACTTTCTCCTAAAAACTGTCCTAAGTCGGGGAAACACAAATTCATTGTAATGCTCTGAACTGCCAAGCATTGGGGGACGGCAGCCCAACGTCAATGAAGCCATGGCTTCATTGGGCTGAAACAACTTTTCCTGTCTGCTACTTAAATTTTGCCCGGGAGGTCGAAAAGTAAACCATCTCTGATGACTCCAGAGGGAGAGGGACTTCTTTGTAATTCAAGCCGGGCCTTAAATCTTTCTCCTGTTGATCAAAAGGAGAAAGATGGGCTGTGCAAAGTTGTGCAGTACAGAGATTTTGAATGTCTTCTTGGTCCATGACGGTTCGACGGCTGCCTTGCCGTACATTTGAACCAGATCCGAGCGTTTTTTTCTTTCTTCAGATGCTTCCGTCCATGTTCCATTCTCACGTGACTTCATTTTCCACCTCCTCCACACTCACATAATCTCCACTTCAATGCAAGAGCCTCGCAAGCTGAAAGCGTTCGGCTTTTAACTCGAAGGGGATCTCAGCCCCAAAATAGCCACGGGCTTCGAAAGGCCACGTGCTTGAAAGGAACCACGAGCTTCAAAAGAGCCACGTGCTCGAAAAGAACCACGTGCTTCGAAAGAGCCACGTGATTCGAACCGCCCCACGTGCATTGAATGAGCCACATGCTTCAACAGACACGCGCCCTCCAAATGAGCTGCGCCCTCTAAAAAACGGCCGCGCCCTTCAATACTGCCCCGTGCTTCCAAAATCGATGTTGTGCCCTATAAGACCCATGCCCTTGAAGGAATAGCCACAAGGAGAAGAGCCACAAGGTATTTCAGATTGAATCTAGATCTGAGATCCACAGATCGGAACCTCCCCCCCAAGAAGCTGTCTCCTGGTAGGGGCCTGGCAAATTGCGTAGGGGGGCCGGCAAATGGTGTTTAAACGCTTCTGGAAGCTCATTGGATACGCAAGTTGCGTAACGCACCTCGTGCAAGGTATCAGAGACGCATAACTCGTTCAAATATATTCGAGGCAAAGATGCTACGAGACATAACAGCCACACAGTTCATACGAGCATTCAAAAATAATCGTCGCACCAAACATTTTTCTGGGGTGACTTGCAAGTCCACTTGGGCATGTCCCCTGTCACAGGCTCATGTCATGCAAAACGTCCAAACCACTACACACACACACACACACACACACACACACACACACACACACACACACACACACACACACACACACACACACACACACACATGCACGCGGGCGCGCACGCGCTTGCGAAAACATCCTTGCGCGCGCACTCGCGAAAACATCCTTGCGTGCGCACTCGCGAAAACATTCTTGCATTTGAACGGACAGAGGCGGGCCATGCGCCGCGAGATCATACCAAACCCTCAAAAAGGCACACCACTGAATCTCATGTTTGTTATGTGCGCCTGGGGTCCTCTGTTGCAGGCTCACTGTGGGCGGGGGGGGGGGGGGTCAAGGTGCCTAGCTACTTATACTGCAAGCTCAAAAGGGATTAGTGTGCATAATGTTTTCTGCTGCAGGCACACAGTCGTAAGGGAGTTGACTGCGCCCCTAGCCTCCCCTGAGGAAGGACCACAATGGGGTCAAGTGCCCATAGTTTCGAAAGTGCTGCAGGCTCACAAAAGGGGGTCGACCCCGCCCGGCGTGCGCAATCGGAGGCTCACAAAGGGGCGTCCAGTGCGCACAGACTTTCTACCTGCAGGCTCACAAAGGGGGTCGACTGCGCCTGGCCTCCTCTGACCTCGCGGACGATCACAACGAGGTCAAGTGCGCATAAGATTTAGAAAAGTTGTATATGCATATCACATAGCTTTTCCAGCTGCAGGCGCAGAAGGGTAGTCGATTGCGGCCAGCCTCCTCTGACGGACGGACGCTCACAAAGGCCATCAAGCGCCCATATGGTTTTCTACCTGCAGGCTCACAAAGGGAGTCCACTGCGGTGGGCCCCCTCTACTGTCAAGGGGGTCAGGATACTGGGGCAGACGGCACGAGCCCTCGCCTCCACCCCCTCCACCCAGGCGGGTACTCCCTTGACGAGCAGGCAATCATCAAGAGCATGCTGGAAGGCCTCTTTGCAGTCGAGCACGCCAGGGCGGTGCTGCTGCAAGTACCTGATCGGCTGCAGACCCCCCCCCCCCGGGGGCAGCCCTGTCAGGACGTCTTTTGAACTTAATACATTCTCAGAAAGTTTCGTCCCAATTTTCTAAATGAAAATCGAGGGCGGCAGCGGTTTATTTGGAAGGGGCACATGCACGTGGAGAGTAACCCAACAATGACAGTTCGGAGGGGCATTTTCCTGCTGTAGAGAGTATTGCCGCTGAGGGGGGGTGGGGGTGGGGGCGGGCTGGTAGGGCGGGTCCCTCGGCGGTACCTTCATGGGCTCCCTTCAGATCCCGTAGATTTTTGGTTGCCATTGGGCGGGCTAAGATCGGTCCCTTGGCGGAACCTTGATGGGCCGCCGCTTCAGATCCCATAGACTGGATGCAACTCACATGGAGCGATGAGGTACGGCTGTCATGGGGTGGACTACGTTGAAGCGACGGGAACACAGCCCACTTGGTGCACGCCAGTGGTTGGTCAGTGCAGCCGCAGCCTCCTTCCGGTAGCTGCCTCCCCCCTCCTTCCCCTCTCCCCATCCTTCCTATTCTCCCTCCCTCCCTCCCTCAACCCCCCCCTCTCTCTCTCTCTCTCTCTCTCTCTCTCTGTGTGTGTGTGTGTGTGTGTGTGTGTGTGTGTGTGTGTGTGTGTGTGTGTGTGTATCCCCCTGGTATCTCTCTGTGTCTTCCCCCCCCCTTTTCTCCCGCCCGTTTCTCTCATACTCCCTTTCTCTTGAAGACATATCAGAGAACACGTCACAGGCCGTGCCAAATGACACGCCATTATTGTACAGGTGAAGGTGAAAGGTGCGGAAGATCTCATCTTCCGTACATCTTCCTTTTCCTATGTCGGGGATGTACCTGCAGCAGTACTTCCACATCTGCGGCAGAGATCTGACGGTGACAGCCCCGCTTTCGTGAAGGTACACCAGGCGGTACAGCGCAGGGCATACTGCTCTCATGGAGTCGTTTGCGGAGGGCGGACGTCTTGCGCCTCTTCGGCTCCACCAACTTGGCATCTGCAGCTGCCACCTCGTCTGTGCTGGCCTGCAGTACCGACATGTGCTGCACATAACTCTCGGAAGTTGGGGTGCAGGTGGGGGCCCTGGCACGGCGGCCTTGCCCCCCCCCCCCCCCCCCCCGGACATCAAAAAGAAGGGAGAGAGATAGACAAGGGGGGGTGGGGGGGAGGGAGAGAGAGAGAAGGGGATAGAGAGAGGGGGGGGGTAGAAAGAGAGAGAGAGAGAGAGAGAGAGAGAGAGAGAGAGAGAGAGAGAGAGAGAGAGAGAGAGAGAGAGAGAGAGAGAGAGAGAGAGAGAGAGAGAGAAGGGGGGGGCCAGAGAGAGGGAGAGAGAGGTTGGGGGGTGGGGAGAAGGGGGCCACCGGAGATCCCTCCCCCATCCTTATTGTGTGGAAAATGTGCCAAGGAAATAAACTTGGGTATGTTCTTGGGGATGGCTACCGGGGGAGCCGCACCAGGTTGCGTGCGGTCGTCCGTGTCAAAACACAACATGACACTTCGGGCATCGGAGGCCTGAGCGTGATATATTTCACTGTCTCACGCTTTTCTACCTTTAAAAAGATATGTTCCTCCAACACTTCCAGCTGAACTTGTCACAGTGAGCGATCAGGAAATCGATGTGAGTTGAGTCAATCCCTCGTGATATTTCTCTTCTTCCTCGTACAGTTTCCTCTTCTTCCTCACACTGTTGTCGGAAATGGAAACGACCCCCGCTTGTGCATGTACATGATTGGGTTCCGACCGCGTGAAACAGCTATGGAGAGGTTGCGAATGTACCTTAGGAAGGGCGGCGGGGGAAGCGGTTTGGGCAGGATCGGCAGGTGGCTTGGGGTGCTCCCCCGGGGTCCCTGAGGGAGACTGAGTCGGCCGGTCCCTGGAGGCCGATTTTGGCCTTTTTGGCAGCTGAGGCATCTGTTCCAGTGCAACCCCAAGCACATCTGCCTCGCCCACGGTTTCGTCCACCGCCAAATTTCCAAAGCCTGCAGCCCAGCGACCAAAGATAAAGCTTTGGTCATTAAGGAAATGGAAGATGGGGGCGAGAGCTCCTGAACTCCTAAAGCTCCACAGCATTTTACAGAGCTCCTACACTCCCACCCCAATACTCCCGCCAAAAAACCCAAAGACAGCTTTCGACATTGCAGTGTACCGCACATTCAACTTGGGAAAAGGAAGATGGTTTCTATTCACCTTGTGTCGTACCTTTTGGTTTCGAGACCTTGGCACTACACTACCGCTCGTTGGGTAGAGTAGGGTCCCCTGTGGGGTGGTCACCTCCCCCCACTCCATGCCTTCAACCCAATGATGCGGTACTTCCTGTTTGTCACACTACCATTGGCTAGATAAAGGTAAAAGTGAAACATCAGTCTCAGGTTTGTCACGCTCTGTTTGGCTGTGTTAAGGACAAGTGAAAAAAATCAGTCTCCAGTTTGTCTATCTTTGGCTGTTTAAAGGTAAAAGTGAAATAAATCAGTCTCCAGTTTGTCTATCTTTGGCTGGGTTAAAGTAAAAGTGGAATATATCAGTCTCAGGTGCGGCACGCCATCTTTGGCTGTTTGCAAGGCCCAGGGGGTGGGGGTGGGGGGTGGGGGAGCGTGTCGCCACAGGGCCCAGGGGAGCGAGGTACCGGGAATCCCTGGGGTCGTGGCCCGCGCCCGGTCCCGCAAGAAAGGGTTCCCAAACGCAAAGCGGCTCCGACGTGCCCTCTCCTCGTCGTCCAGCATGGGGTCCCTCAGTGGCGCCGTCTTCTTTGCGGCCTGTGGCCCTTTGCACTCCCCTGTCAGTGTGTGATTGGCTGCAAGGGTTGTGTCCGTCCGCAACCCCCGTCTTATTGCATGACAGGTTGCAAGGGGTCGTGTCCGTTTGACACCCCCGTGTTCTTGTGTGATAGGCTGCCAGGGGTTGTGTTTGTTAGCATGCCCGTGTTATTGTGTGATATCCGGCAAGGGTTGCGTTCGTTAGCACGCCCGTGTTATTGTGTGATTGGCTGCAAGGATTGTGTCCGTTCGCAACCCCCGTCTTATTGCATGACGGGGTGCAAGGGTTGTGTTCGTTGGCACGCCCGTGTTTTTGTGTGATAGGCTGCAAAGTGTTTGTTCGTTAACATCCCCGTGTTGTGTGATATTCTGCACGGGTTGTGCTCGTTAGCACTCCCGTGTTACTGTGTGATAGGCTGCAAGGGGTTGTGTCCGTTGGCATCCCCGTGTTATTGTGTGATAGCCTGCAAGGGGTCGTGTCCGTTAACATCCCCGTGTTATTGTGTGATATTCTGCAAGGGTTGTGTTCGTTAGCACGCCCGTGTTATTGTGTGATAGGCTGCAAGGGTTGTGTGCGTTGGCAACCCCCATCTTACTGTATGACAGGCTGCAATAGTTGTGTCCGTTGGCACGCCCATGTTATTGTGTGAGAGGCTGCAAGGTCTGTGTCCGTTGGCACGCCCATGTTTTTGTGTAAGAGGCTGCAAGGATTGTATCTGTAGGCAACCCCAAGTTATTGCATGACAGGCTGCAAGGTCTGTGTCCCTTGTAGGCACACCCTGTCTTTATTGCACAAGAGGCTGCAAGGGTTGTGTCAGAAAATGTCGGAAAATGCCCCGCATAGCTCAGGTTCCTCCACATACAGCCGTAGTGATCTCGGGAGGCATAATGGCCAATGTCGGAAAAAAGCCGCGCATACCTCCACGTAGTCGCCCATGACAGAAATTGGGACGTTGAAGCGGACGCGCTCCGCCTCCACCGACGTTGGGAGGGCCCTGCTGGGCCTAATCAGGCTACTGAGGCGGCGGGACAGGTCCTCCACTCCCCGCAACAGCTGCCCCTTCGGTACTGCAAAAGGGTCCCTGCCGTTGCGAGAGAGATCCCCAGGAATCAGCGTGGACCGATGGACGAACACACACGCTTAAGAACCAATGAGAATCACGATGAACACGCACTTGAGAATCAGTGAGACAGATGGACGAACACACACTTAAGGATCAGTGTAGACAGTTGGACGAACACAGCACTTTCAGAATCAGTGAAGGGCTGGAAGGAAGGCGTGATAGATGAACACATTTGATGTGAGAGATGAACACCTTTGGAAATATGAATGAGTGGCAGCACATACACACACACACACACACACACACACACACACACACACACACACACACACACACACACACACACAAACACACACACACACACACACA
>KV908423.1:297433-312433 GCA_002005505.1 Botryococcus braunii
AAGTATGCATGTATAATGTGTACACGTATGAATTGTGCGAGTACCACATGTGCATGTGGTATGGGTGCATGTTCTGTCCTAGTATATGTGCATGGGTGTGCATGTGTGCATGGTCTGTCCTTTTCTGTTCTGGTATATTCGCAGGTATTATGTTGCAGCATTCTGTTTTGTTCTGGTATATTCGCAGGTATTATGTTGCAGCATTCTGTTTTGTTCTGGTATATTCGCAGGTATTATGTTGCAGCATTCTGTTTTGATCTGGTATATTCGCAGGTATTATGTTGCAGCATTCTGTTTTGATCTGGTATATTCGCAGGTATTATGTTGCAGCATTCTGTTTTGTTCTGGTATATTCGCAGGTATTATGTTGCAGCATTCTGTTTTGTTCTGGTATATTCGCAGGTATTATGTTGCAGCATTCTGTTTTGATCTGGTATATTCGCAGGTATTATGTTGCAGCATTCTGTTTTGTTCTGGTATATTCGCAGGTATTATGTTGCAGCATTCTGTTTTGATCTGGTATATTCGCAGGTATTATGTTGCAGCATTCTGTTTTGATCTGGTATATTCGCAGGTATTATGTTGCAGCATTCTGTTTTGTTCTGGTATATTCGCAGGTATTATGTTGCAGCATTCTGTTTTGATCTGGTATATTCGCAGGTATTATGTTGCAGCATTCTGTTTTGTTCTGGTATATTCGCAGGTATTATGTTGCAGCATTCTGTTTTGTTCTGGTATATTCGCAGGTATTATGTTGCAGCATTCTGTTTTGATCTGGTATATTCGCAGGTATTATGTTGCAGCATTCTGTTTTGTTCTGGTATATTCGCAGGTATTATGTTGCAGCATTCTGTTTTGATCTGGTATATTCGCAGGTATTATGTTGCAGCATTCTGTTTTGATCTGGTATATTCGCAGGTATTATGTTGCAGCATTCTGTTTTGTTCTGGTATATTCGCAGGTATTATGTTGCAGCATTCTGTTTTGATCTGGTATATTCGCAGGTATTATGTTGCAGCATTCTGTTTTGATCTGGTATATTCGCAGGTATTATGTTGCAGCATTCTGTTTTGTTCTGGTATATTCGCAGGTATTATGTTGCAGCATTCTGTTTTGATCTGGTATATTCGCAGGTATTATGTTGCAGCATTCTGTTTTGTTCTGGTATATTCGCAGGTATTATGTTGCAGCATTCTGTTTTGATCTGGTATATTCGCAGGTATTATGTTGCAGCATTCTGTTTTGATCTGGTATATTCGCAGGTATTATGTTGCAGCATTCTGTTTTGTTCTGGTATATTCGCAGGTATTATGTTGCAGCATTCTGTTTTGATCTGGTATATTCGCAGGTATTATGTTGCAGCATTCTGTTTTGATCTGGTATATTCGCAGGTATTATGTTGCCGCATTCTGTTTTGTTCTGGTATATTCGCAGGTATTATGTTGCAGCATTCTGTTTTGATCTGGTATATTCGCAGGTATTATGTTGCAGCATTCTGTTTTGATCTGGTATATTCGCAGGTATTATGTTGCAGCATTCTGTTTTGTTCTGGTATATTCGCAGGTATTATGTTGCAGCATTCTGTTTTGATCTGGTATATTCGCAGGTATTATGTTGCAGCATTCTGTTTTGTTCTGGTATATTCGCAGGTATTATGTTGCAGCATTCTGTTCTGTTCCGGTATATTCGCAGGTATTATGTTGCAGCATTCTGTTTTGATCTGGTATATTCGCAGGTATTATGTTGCAGCATTCTGTTTTGTTCTGGTATATTCGCAGGTATTATGTTGCAGCATTCTGTTTTGATCTGGTATATTCGCAGGTATTATGTTGCAGCATTCTGTTTTGATCTGGTATATTCGCAGGTATTATGTTGCAGCATTCTGTTTTGTTCTGGTATATTCGCAGGTATTATGTTGCAGCATTCTGTTTTTTTGTATATTCGCAGTATTATGTTGCAGCATTCTGTTTTGATCTGGTATATTCGCAGGTATTATGTTGCAGCATTCTGTTTTGTTCTGGTATATTCGCAGGTATTATGTTGCAGCATTCTGTTTTGATCTGGTATATTCGCAGGTATTATGTTGCAGCATTCTGTTTTGATCTGGTATATTCGCAGGTATTATGTTGCAGCATTCTGTTTTGTTCTGGTATATTCGCAGGTATTATGTTGCAGCATTCTGTTTTGATCTGGTATATTCGCAGGTATTATGTTGCAGCATTCTGTTTTGTTCTGGTATATTCGCAGGTATTATGTTGCAGCATTCTGTTTTGTTCTGGTATATTCGCAGGTATTATGTTGCAGCATTCTGTTTTGATCTGGTATATTCGCAGGTATTATGTTGCAGCATTCTGTTTTGTTCTGGTATATTCGCAGGTATTATGTTGCAGCATTCTGTTTTGATCTGGTATATTCGCAGGTATTATGTTGCAGCATTCTGTTTTGATCTGGTATATTCGCAGGTATTATGTTGCAGCATTCTGTTTTGTTCTGGTATATTCGCAGGTATTATGTTGCAGCATTCTGTTTTGATCTGGTATATTCGCAGGTATTATGTTGCAGCATTCTGTTTTGATCTGGTATATTCGCAGGTATTATGTTGCAGCATTCTGTTTTGTTCTGGTATATTCGCAGGTATTATGTTGCAGCATTCTGTTTTGATCTGGTATATTCGCAGGTATTATGTTGCAGCATTCTGTTTTGTTCTGGTATATTCGCAGGTATTATGTTGCAGCATTCTGTTTTGATCTGGTATATTCGCAGGTATTATGTTGCAGCATTCTGTTTTGATCTGGTATATTCGCAGGTATTATGTTGCAGCATTCTGTTTTGTTCTGGTATATTCGCAGGTATTATGTTGCAGCATTCTGTTTTGATCTGGTATATTCGCAGGTATTATGTTGCAGCATTCTGTTTTGATCTGGTATATTCGCAGGTATTATGTTGCCGCATTCTGTTTTGTTCTGGTATATTCGCAGGTATTATGTTGCAGCATTCTGTTTTGATCTGGTATATTCGCAGGTATTATGTTGCAGCATTCTGTTTTGATCTGGTATATTCGCAGGTATTATGTTGCAGCATTCTGTTTTGTTCTGGTATATTCGCAGGTATTATGTTGCAGCATTCTGTTTTGATCTGGTATATTCGCAGGTATTATGTTGCAGCATTCTGTTTTGTTCTGGTATATTCGCAGGTATTATGTTGCAGCATTCTGTTCTGTTCCGGTATGCGTGCAGGCATTATGTGTTGACAAGGAATGCACGTGGGGGCCCCAGGCTGGAGCGGGACATTCCTTGGGTGTACTGCTGAAAAGCCGAGTCATCATCATGTCCCTCATCTCCATGAGCATTGCCGTGGCGTCCTGCGTGGTCAACGACTACTTCGACTTTGCAGCTGGCGTTGATGTCATCAACGCTCCAAACAAGGTGACGCTGTCAGTGCCACCGAACCTGCTCTATATCAGGCCTTATCGTACGCTCCTAATTCTTTTTGGGGGTTCTGATTGGTCTGTTTACAACACCCCAATCATTCGCATTGGCATGATTTGGTTGTCTCTTTCTCCCCCCCCCCCCCCCCCGCTGTCTCTCTCTCTCTCTCTCTCTCTCTCTCTCTCTCTCTCTCTCTCTCTCTCTCTCTCTCTCTCTCTCTCTCTCTCTCTCTCTCTCTCTCTCTCTCTCTCTCTCTCTCTCTCCCCCCCCTCTGTGTGTGTGTGTGTGTGTGTGTGTGTGTGTGTGTGTGTGTGTGTGTGTGTGCGTGTGTGTGCATGCGCGCGTGCGCGCCCGCTCTCGAAAGAAAGGGGGCGGAGGACGCAGCGGCCACTGCCCGGTGGGAACACGTGGCACAGGCAACTGCTTGGACGGTGCGGGCCCTGCTGACTGTCCCCAGCAAGCGGTGTACAGCCGACGGTCCCGCCAAAGGGTGTACACCGCTTGATGGTATAGTTGACGGTCCCGCCAAAGGGTGTACACCGCTTGATGGTATAGCCGACGGTCCCGCCAAAGGGTGTACACCTCTTGATTGTACAGCCGGCGAATCTTTGGGCAGGAAGGGAGGGGCCTGAGGCTTTGTTGGGGGTGCAGCCATTGCCAAGCGGTACAGTACCGCCGGATGGAGCTCTGCTCTTTTCTTTCATCCTGTACATGTGGGTCCTTATTGCTGGTTGCCTTCTGGTGAGTGCTTCCCCCCCCCCCCCAAAAAAAAAGCAAAATACACACTGCAGTATGAATTTACCGTAAGCACAGATCAGTATGATTTTAAAGTAGGCACACAGCAATGTAGACACCCCCAAGCACAACGGTATGATTTTGCAGTAAAGATATTGTATCGCCCACACCGTTGTGCGATTGTGTTGGGCCCGACATGATCACATAACAGCGTAGGGGATGATATTGTGTGAATTGGGGGAGTACATAGCAGTTGTGCAGGGCGGCACCCGGTTTTTTCGTGTGTTTGGACTACCACATGTGAAGGGGATTTCTGTGTGCGTACAGATCACGCGCGCGCGCGCGCGCGCGCGCGCGTGTGTGTGTGTGTGTGTGTGTGTGTGTGTGTGTGTGTGTGTGTGTGTGTGTGTGTGTGTGTGTGTGTGTGCGCGCGTGCGCGCGCGCGCGCGTGTGCTTGCCTGCATGAGTTCTCGCACGGGCGTGTACGCGTGTGCCACCATGTAATACTGCACGTGTGTGTGTGTGTGTGGTGTGTGTGTGTGTGTGTGTGTGTGTGTGTGTGTGTGTGTGTGTGTGTGTGTGTGTGTGTGTGTGTGTGTGTGTGTGTGCGCGCGTGCGCGCGCGCGCGCGTGTGCTTGCCTGCATGAGTTCTCGCACGGGCGTGTACGCGTGTGCCACCATGTAATACTGCACGTGTGTGTGTGTGTGTGTGTGTGTGTGTGTGTGTGTGTGTGTGTGTGTGTGTGTGTGTGTGTGTGTTCAGCGAAAGAGGACGGGGGGGGGGGAGGGGAGGGGGAGGGTGCGTGAGCGCGCACATGTGTTCATCTGGTTTTCCAGAAGTAGCGTGCGTCCCGCATGTTTGAAGGGTGTCACACAGACTGGTGCCAAAATGCAGTGGGATCAATTTTGTGCGGGAGCTTCCTTGTGGAATATGTGTTGATTCCGCAGGAGTGCTGAGATATGGCATGTCGGCTGGGCTGACGTTGCTGTACACGCCCCTCTTCAAAAAACTGACTCTGGTGAAGAACGCCACCGTGGCAGCCACAATAGCCCTCTCTCCATTGCAGGAGCGGGGCTACGGGCGTGGTGGGCTCCCCCCACCCCCCCCCCTGCCCGGGGCCCTTTTCTGCTCAAGCCCCCGCTAAAGCGTAGATACCCTTTCAGCACCTACACGCACCTGGCCACAGATTAGTGCCCGGGGAAGGGGGGGAAGGAGGGGGTGGAGAGAGGAGGGAAAGGGGGGGGGGGAGAGAGAGAGGAGAGAGGAGAGAGAGAGAGGGAGAGAGAGAGAGAGGAGAGAGGGGAGGAGGAGAGAGAGAGGAGGAGAGAGAGAGAGAGAGGGGGGGGGGGGGGGGGGGGGAGAGGAGGAGGGAGGGAGGGAGGGGGAGGGGGAGAGAGAGAGGAGAGAGAGAGAGAGAGAGAGAGAGAGAGAGAGAGAGGAGAGGAGAGCGGAGCGGCGAGGGAGAGAGAGAGAGAGAGAGGAGAGAGAGAGAGAGAGAGAGAGAGAGAGAGAGAGAGAGGGGGGGGGGGGAGGGAGGGAGGGAGAGAGAGAGAGGGGGGGGGGGGAGGGTATTTGAGTGAGATGGGGGAGGGAGAGTAATTGAGGGAGAGGGGGGGGGACACTCCTTCATTCAAGAAGCATGTCAGTGACGTGGCTGCGTGCTTGGTGTGCTTGGCTGGTTGGCTGATGGTTGGTTGCGTCTGTTTGTTCAGCAGATTTTCACTGAATGTGCTTCTTACTATTAATGACCGGCCTGTGCAGCACAAATGGCACATGTACCTGAAAAAAAACGACGGTTCGTCTCTGAATTGACCTGGCGGGGCACCGAACAGGGGAGCTCAGGCTTGTGGGCGGTGGCGCCAATGTGTGGATTCGTCTACCTGACGCTGCTGTTCCGGGAAATTTTGATGGATATAAGTGACGTGGAGGGGGACAAGCCGCGGCGTCTACACTCTGCCTGTGGTGTTGGGCAAGCGGGCCGCCATGGCTTTGGCGTTGCCTGTTTTGGGCTCGGTACCGCCGTGATGGGTACCGCCGTATGGTTCAGCAGTGGGGTGGCCCGCCTGGTGCGCTCCCTCTCTTCCCCATTCCCAGGGGCCCGGGCGTCGTCTGTCGTGCCGTTCTGTCCGTCTCAGCTGGCTGTGGAGGACGTTGCAGGGTATAGCGGATTTTTTTCTCTTTTTTTTTTTTTTTTTTTTTTTTTTTTTTTTTTTTTTTTTTTTTCTTTTGCGTGCGTGGTGTGTGTGTGTGTGTGTGTGTGTGTAAGTGTTTGTGTGTGTGTGTGTGTGTGTGTGTGTGTGTGTGTGTGTGTGTGTGTGTGTGAATGTGTGCGGGCAAGAAAATGAACCGACTTTCAAAATGCGTCTCGACTTTCAAAACATCGATACTGGCCAGGAGTCACATAAAAGAGTTGTCAACGTCACGGCCAACAGTGAATTCATGTGAAGTCATATGAAACTCCCTTCGAAGTCATATGAAACTCCCCAACCGAAGAAACATGTTCTTTACAATGAGAGGTGCTTGCGTGCCTGAGCAGGCAATGGCGATGCCGGCCTTGAGCGGCTGGGCTCAGCCGCTGGCGCTCGCCGGCGTCGGACTCATCACAGGGCCGGTCTACGCGGAGGCGCTGCAGATCGCACGTGGCGGCATGTGGCAGCCGAGTCTGAAGGCTGCCGTGGAGGGAATGCTGAAGCCGCTGGGCCTAGGCCTCCTGCTTTTGGCCGCTGTTGCTTGATTCATGAATCTCACGGTTCACAAATTACCAAAAACACCTTTTTTTTTTTTTTTTTTTTTTTTTTTTTTTTTTTTTTTTTTAGGTTTGGTAACCGGTAATCACCACCTACATTTGGACAGGCGACTTGTAAGAGTTCTCTGTGCACATGTGATTGACGTACGTGAATATGAAAACGAACCCCACATATTCCAAAAATCCGGGCGCTCCAATCCGGTCTGTTCCATGCCAATCTCCCACTTTTACTGTGGGACTCCTTCCAGCTCATCAGCCTCCAGTGGCTGGGCAGGTATATCTTTCCGATACAAGAGTGGAGTAACTACAATCAGCCCATTGTCTTAACGGACCAACTCCAAATGTTTCAAGCTTCTTGTCACTACCGACGTGCAGCCAGCTGGCGAGCCACAGCGGCAGCAATAATGAGACTTCCAAATAGTCTTTTTTTTTCCCCTTCTTCCCTCCCCCCCCCCCCCCCCACACAGAGAAAACCACCTATCAGAGAGTTGGGAAGTCGTACTGCGGCCAATGGATGACATTCCCCACACTGCTAGTCTGGAAACGTCGAGTGGGCATCCCTCAGGCGGTGATGCCTTCTTTCTCAGTTGATGGGCCAGTCATAGAATCCCGCCTCCAAAGCTAAAGGGAGGGAGCTTTAACGTGATGCCTCAGCCGGCAAGATTGCATCTGTCTTCCCGTCATGTTGTTGACTAGTTGTGATTATAAACACAATAATTCATACATTATTATGATAACTCGTAAGTTTTTTAAGTGAACCGACTGCTAAGTGGAACAACCTTGTATCTTCCACAAGCTTATGGGAGTGTGTATCCGTGCTGCTGCTGTTTTTGCTGGCCTGCATCTGTTTGTAAAATTGAGTAAATCCAAGGTAGTTCAAGTTTTTTCCTCTTTTTGTGTGATAGAAAGATGAAAGTTGGCAATTAAGTTCAGAAACATGGCTAAAACATTATAGATTGGCTGGAAACCAAGGTTTCATGAAGCAAAGGTAGTTTCATGAAGTTCAGTGCGTCGATGTTTTCGAAGCTGCAGGGCAATGGCGTGGCTGTACATGTGTACTGTACACATGCGTGGTCCTTTGAACGGATTGCCTGAGCGATGGGCGGCAGGGCGCCAGTGAATCCTTTGAGATCACGTGTGGACACATGCGCCTGTGACTAATGACACCGGCCCTGTGAGTTAGGAGTATCAGTAATAGTATTACTAATACTGTCACGGGATATGGACCCCATGGGGTCCGTGCGTCACGCCTTATGTCTTCTCGCATGCATGCAACGCGTGTTTGTCGCGGGCTAAAAATAGACACAGTGTACCTTAACTTGCCTGTGTACCGCAGATCATACTTGTGGTTGGCGTGTCCTAGGATCCAATAGGCTTATTGGATCCTGAAGCTAGCGTTAGCTTGTGCAAGGTTTCTAGAACTTTCTGGACACAGGAACCAAGGTCTGGAAATTTCTGGGACACAGTAATTAAAGAGATGGTCGTGGCATTTCATCCCACGATGGGCCATATGGGTATGGCCAGCCAGGGCCATCCCCATCGTGGCCATGGCAGAGTGCTAGATACTGGCCACTAATTAAGGCCATGGCCTCATCAATAAAATTACGTAAGGGGCCTGTTTCCAGAGGGTGCTGGTGGAGGGAGCCCCTACGGCCTTATACCAGGATTTGCTTATATATCCGCCTTAAGGGCTCCTTCTTGGTTTAGGCTGCGGATCTGCTGCGGTGAGGACACTGTCACATGTCGACTTTGCAGGGAAGTAAAGGGAGAACTCTCTCTCCCTCTAATGGTATCGGGGGCTCCCGTCGAGTAACTCCATTGATGGGCTTCCTTTGAGAACCCCATGGCAAGCTTTCTTGATTCTATTGTTTTTAAGAATAAGAAATGAAGCATATCCTAGACGCAAACCGCATATCTGATATGTGAGTATGCAGAGTCTGGTGGTTTTTTGGCAAGGCATATATACATGCATACGCAGAGTCTGGTGGCTTTGTTTTTGGGCAAGGCATGTATATACATTTGCATTCTATATGCAAAGTCCTCACACAGTGCGCTGTTGCATCATGATCAGTTATATAACCGACTTTGGCTGATCAGTTATATAACCGACTTTGGCTGTCGAAGTGGAGGCCTTACAGTAGAGGCCTTCGGGATTTTTGGTGGCCTCACCACCCTTTATGTGATCGATTCCACACAAGTATATATATACTTGGATGGACTAGCTATATATGCGTATATGCCTTGTACTTTTACGTACATGTGTATCTTACCTCGGACGGTAGCCCACCCATTTAATAGTTGCATCTCAGAATCTCAGAATATCTCTTTCTTTAAGTCTAAGCTTAGAACCATATATAAGCTTATAAGTCCAATCAGTCTCACTAGCTACACGAGCTCAAGGTCAAAGTCTAGTAGCTGGGGTCTTGCTGGACTGTACCGTGCACGTGGTCACGCGGCACTGTACATTGTGCACATGTGAGAATGGTCACAACACGTCAAAACATTTAATAATGTGTGGCTCAGACAGCTCATGGAACCAACTCAATGTCGGGACTGCCTTGATCCTTGAATTTAGCATCAATTATCAAGGGATGACATTTAAATGGCTGCTTTTGCTGTGCTGGTGCACTAGTAGTATGCAGATGTGTTAGTCGCCAAGTGTTTTTGTCCTTTTTGAAATTTTGCCACTTTTTGTTTTTAATTGGGAAAATGAGCTAATGCAGTAGGGGCTCTCAGTGGTTGTCCAGCTCACCGGTGCCACCCACGTGGGTACTGCCCCCCACCTGGGCACTGCCCAACCCAACTGTCGAGGCCGCAGTCAGTCTGAAGTTGACAGCTGGCCAGCTGCCAACTTCATGCTCCATGAAGTGCATGAGATATATACGTATATGTGTTTGAATGCCCATCCAACCGTAGCATTATGGTTGGTTGCTGGTTGCTGGTGGCTGGTTGCTTGTCAGGTACGAGTACACCTGGGTTTATTCTCGGCTTCGCCCCAAAATTTGTGAAGTTGAGGTTCCCGATGCTAGGCATGCCCCCCTCCCCCCCCCCCCCCCCCCGGGGGGGACGAGGAGGAAAGAACGCATCGGATGTCTATGCCTCTGAGAGCCCGATGTTGACTGCAGTGTAAACCATGGTGTTGTTCACTTTTCTGCAATAGACTGTAATTCTGCAATAGAATTACAGTCGATACCTGCAGTAGCGCCTCGTTTAAGCCGCAGTGGTACTGCGAAATGGAAAAGGAGAAGAACAAGAAGGTGGTAGACGTCTTTCACGTGACCGTACTCAGCTGATCAAGTGCACTGACGTTAATCGGCTGATCAAGCTGAAGAAGTGGTGGAGGAGGAAGAGGATGGGCTGGTCTTCTTTATCCCAATACTGTAAAAGAAGAGGATTTCATGCATGTGTGTCCAGCTTCTAAAGGAACAAACGAACGTTTTACATCCTTAGCGTTCAGGCTGGCACTGGGCTGTTTTAGTACGCGTTGAGGGCGGAACAGGGTTTGCTTTGGTCGAGAGCTTCAAGTCCAATTTCCCTTTTGTAAGGGGCTCCTCCTTCACACACGCGTCGAGCTGGTGAGAACCACACGGGCAAATTCCCTGGAGGCCAACCTAGAAGTGGAGGGAACGAGCTGCGTGTTAACTGTGTTGGCTGTTTGGCCTTGGTTGGACCTATCGATGTACCTGTTTGAATACAAAGTGAGGCATATGCTAACTGTCAACCACGACCTGCAGGACCCACAGCTGTTCAGGTCGTGGTTGACAGCTGGCAAATGCCTCACTTGTATTCAAACATGTCGATGTTTCTGCTGGGGAGGGGGGGGGGTACGGCAGATTTGCTGCGTTAGACACTAGAATCGATGTTAACAACGTTGGCCGTGGCCAAAAGGCGCAAGGCATGTTGACGTTTTCCGTTTTCGAACGTTCGAGAATTTTCAATTACAATATGAGGAAATCACAATCCCCTCACCACGGAGATGTTCAATGTAAACTTTGAAAAGTTGGGAATTTGCTCGTATTCGCAGGCATGCCACGTCATACTGCAGTGAAGAGTAGGACACTCAAAAGATTTCAAAGCCGGTTGAAAGGGAAACTGTGATAGAGCAGATCACTTGATCAGTAACATATCTGATGTCTTTAAATTTGTGATCATATATGCTCGTCTGATTGCTTTATAGAAAATTGCTATATAAGAAGACTATTGCTATATAGCAAGACCCCAAATTGCTATATAGCAAGACTTTGATAGGCACACGGCATACTGCTCCGAAGTAGCCCATGCGCCAGCCTCACATTTGCTCGTCTGAGCCTCCATACCTTTTGCCACAGCCATGGCATACATGCTCGTGTACACTTGCAGGCAGCCTTCAAGCATGACTCTTGCCCATAACCACATACGAAAGTATTCGGTTTCAATATATAGGAATAAACAAACAACGATACACCACCTGATTTTACGTGCTCTTTCAAGTACTCTTGAGTAGACACGTGCTCTTCAAGTACTCTTGAGTAGACACGTCATCTGCAGACACGTGCTCTTCAAGTACTCTTGAGTAGACACGTCATCTGCAGACACGTGCCCTTCAAGTACTCTTGAGTAGACACGTCGTCTGCAGACACGTGCTATTCAAGTACTGCTGAGTAGACACGTCATCTGCAGACACATGCCCGTCAAGTACTCTTGAGTAGACACGTGCTCTTCAAGTACTCTTGAGTAGACACGTCATCTGCAGACACGTGCCCTTCAAGTACTCTTGAGAAGACACGCGTACGGCAGCTGCCTAACCAAAACCGACAGGGGGTCGTGGAAAGACCTCCTGCCTTGGTAGACTGACGCAATTGCAACTTCCCGAGTTACGCAGGCACGCGCCGTTTGGGCAGATGCACATCAACTTCCTCCTCACATGCACCAGCTATGTAAAGCCACGTGCTACCTGAATATACCACTGAAGCGGACCAGCCGGGGTCCTTTCCTTCAAAGTCACTGACATCATGTATAATCGATTACTTGTCCCGCAGCTCGCGAAGACCGACTGGCCATCCGAGAAGCCAGAACTCCTTCCTTCGATTTCCTTATGAGGCCAAATTTCAATAGCCTTGAGGCAAGGGAGTGCCCTCTCGCTTCTCGGACAAATACGAGACGGTCACACATGTACATTCACAGCACGCAGCGCTGCTCCCCACCTCGAGGCTCCTCCCAAAGTTACTTCACGGTACAGCGGTTGCAACTAATAATTGTAATGTTTAGCAAAATTACTGCAACTTCTCAAGCAATAGTAATCTCAAGACCCTTTGTACACAACGGCCCTTCAGCAAGCACGCCGTACATGTGTGCACGTGGAGCCCTGATTGGGGGTCCACACACCAGCGCTTAAAAAGGGAGCGGGAACAAACAAGGAAATAGAAAAAACAGCTATGCGAAGCCTCTATGGACAACAGGGCCGGCTATGCTTCTCTGATAGCACTTCGCAGAACAAAGGTTTATATACCCCTAGTTCGGGGCTCCCTTGAGGAGCCCTAATTAAGCTCAACCAGCTCATTATAATCAGGGGCTCCCTTGAGGGGCTCAAGCAGTGCGGACGCTTTTAAATGCAAACCATGCGAAAAGCGCAGATATGGTCGACCAACCGTGAACATCACAATTGATTAATATAATCAGCATCGCAAGCTATGCGTTAGTCCCGCAATGCAAAAGACTGCCATTTCACTTCACCAACGTAGCTTGACCGCGCTGTCAGCTAGCTATATCGGCAAGGCAACCTGGTACAGCACTACAGTGTATGAAGGCCATATGGCCATGCATGGTTCTTCCTACAAATTCTCTTCGAAAAATTCTGGCCAGAGGAGAAATTCGTGTTGCACTCCAATATATATAATCTCCAAAGGCCTTCGAAGGCCAGAAGAAGGAACTTCGTTTCACTCATCTTCATGGTCGTGACAATATTGATTCTGGGATTATATGATGAACCCCAAAAGACCGGCAGCAGCACCTCTCAAGATGCAGCCCCAACGTTGGTGTTGACACGCAGGACCCCCCCCCCCCCTCCACCTTTTGCCTACACAGAAAAGACGCTCCTCTTCCCTGCTTCGTGATATACGATACACAAGTTCTTTGCGCCTCCCCTTCCCTTGTAGAGGCTGCTCCTGCAACGCATAGGAGACGATGCCGACGCCTTCGATATGTCGTAGGACCTCTAGAGGTATTCAGATCAGGATACCATCAGCTCTACTATCTGCAGCCCTCCCAGGAACCTCTGCATCTGTTTAGGGTTTAGGGAGCCCTCCCAGGAAAATCTGCATCTGGTATTCTCGTCTGACAAGATCTTCTAGAATCCTCTGCATCTGTTGTTCTCGTCTGATAAGATCTTCTAGAATCCTCTGCAGCTGCCATTCACGTCCTACACGTACAGAATCCTCTGCAGCTGCTATCGTCATGTTTAAGAGATCTTCTGAAGATCAAGAACTCCTGCATGCAGCGCTTATTCTCGTCTTATCTTGTACGCAGGTTCACAAAGGGGGAGATATCCCTCGATCGAAAACATCTCAATCACGTGACCCAGGGTGCCCCCCCCCCCCCCCCCCCGATTCATAGATGCCGGCAGCCGTCCATTGCACCTCCTCTCCATTGATAATTATGTATTATGTATACTCCAGGCCATCCATGCAGCGCTAACCATCACTTGGTGCTGCGTTTTGGCAGCTTGCGGGTCCTCAACACTTCCTGAAGCTGATCACCCACCTGTCCCTTTACTTCCCAGCCCCGACACATCTCAGTCCTCACGCAGGCCTCCTGCAACCCTCAGAAGAATAGTGGAAAATATACCCCCCCCCTCCCCGGCCCTCCAAGAGTAAAACTTATATAAAGGCTCGAGCCTGTACAGGCTATAGCTAGGCCTGGCCTGTACAGGCAAGGAGCCTTTATACATAAGGCTACCCTAGAGTGCGTGTACCCACAAAACATCAACTCTGCTTGTACCGGCAAAGGAGAAAGCTCCTCTCACCTTGCCTCCCCGTAGGCCCCATAGGCCTTGCCCGTAGGCTCACCTTGCCATCTCCAACTAATGCCCCATGGACATATCGGCCTAGATAAGCAACATGGGCACATGGCATATCTAGAAGTATGCATACTTCGAGAAAGATGCCGTGCTTGCACTGCCCACGGTGAGCTCATGAGCTGATCAGCCTCAAAGTGCCAGCCCCTTGGGGTCTCGCGCATGAGGCATTCTAAGCCAGAAACAAGAATTCTCGCATACATGCAAGACATGCCCACTATACTAGATAGACATGATACATATTCTCTCATACATGATAGACATGCCCACGATGCCCACTAGCTAGAGACATCTTGTCATGCACACTCGAGATATATCCTATAAGATCTCAGGGTCCCGCATGTTAGGGAACGTTTGATCGGAAAGAAAAAATCCCGCATGTGCCAGCCCGTTGGGAGTTCAAATGGGAGGGAGTCATGAGTCATTAGGGGGCCCTGCAGGCTAATGAGGAGCTGTAGAGAAACCCTAAACCCTAAACCCTTACCCTACGAGCTGTCTCGTAGGCCATCCCCTTGGGGTCTCGCATGTGAGGAGCTTCCAAGCCAAACAAAAGAATGCCTTTTACGCCAATTGGTTGCAAACCCCTAGGGTTTCGACGGGACCGTCTCGGACACGTGTACATGATCATCAGAGAAGCTCCCGTATGGGGGAGAGGCCGAAGTCTGAGTCACGAACAGAACCTAGAGTAACCTAACTCCCTAACTTGTCAGATGTTCATGAGGATCTCGCCAATACAAAATCTCTTAGAGCCAGGAAGAAGGATTCCCTCACGAGCCAGACCCTAAGGGTCTCGCATGTAATTACCGATACGTACCAGCAAAATCAGAGTCAGGGGAAAACAATCCCCTACCTCTCGAGCTGGAATCGGATATGCACCGACTTCAAATCGAATGTTGCTTTCACTGGGAACAATCCCGGTCTTGTTTGAAGTCGAGACATCCCTGGACTTGAAAATTTCGGAGTGAAATGGGGACCTCGATGGTGTTGCCAATTAATTAATTGGCAATATTGACCTTGGCAGCGCTTCGGAGCACAGGCC
>KV908423.1:319933-322433 GCA_002005505.1 Botryococcus braunii
CAGCATGACCAGCGCCTTCTCCTTCCACGTGAAGCCGGCGCGGCTCACCGTCAGGAAGGTGATGGGCATGCGGGACAGCCAGCCTGCCACGTGACCACCCCAGTCAAGAAGAAGAAATAAACATGTTTCGACAACCGCCAACACAAAGCTGCAAAGCTGTCCAGGAGCCCAAATGAGATATGATGATGACCGTAATTTAACCCAGATGAGACCAACAGAGATGTGAAATCTTTCCAGAGGGTGCTCAAAATCCTGTAACCTGTGGCATGTTAACAATCCTGTAATCCTGTAATCCTGTGGCATGTTAACAACAGGCCTTCCAAGCTCTTTCATGTCAAACATTTGGGGGAGGGGGTGCTAGCCTTGTTGAAAAGACTCCAGGGGCTTCTGAAGCAGGCCGTCATTGCACAGGATGTGGGAAGGATACTTTGTCATGCGTCGGGTCGGGTTCATACATCTCGCTTGTCGGGTCGGGTCGGGTTCATCTTGTCATGTGTGTGTGTGTGTGTGTCTGTGTGTGTGTGTGTGTGTGTGTGCGCGTGCGTGCGTGCGTGCGTGCGTGCGTGCGTGCGTGCGTGCGTGTGTGTGTGTGTGTGTGTGTGTGTGTGTGTGTGTGTGTGTGTGTGTGTGTGTGTGTGTGTGTGTGTGCCTGTGCGCGCGAGCACTCGCCCCAGCATGTGAATGCATGTTACCTTTTTTGGGGGTGGGGGGGCGGAGAGGTCCTCCCCCCGGAGGGGGTGGGGCATCGGGGGGTGTGGTTGAGGCATGGGGCACAGATAGCAAAGTACTTCCCCGGCAGACAGAGATTGTACCGGCTAGAATGACAACAATGCTTTTGGGGATGGTGGCGGATTTGATCTTCCGGAAATCGACGGCGGTACCCACGATACCGAACAGCAGGGGCTGGGCAATCCAAGCCCAAAACTTTGCCACGTGATGCTCCACAATGAGGCCGAACGATTTATTTGGGCCTGCGTCATCCCACTTGGCGCATCAAAGGGCTTCTACATGTGCTCCGACCAGATCACATGGCTCCCACATGCGCTCCAACCTAATGAGAGGGCTTCCACATGTGCTCCCACCTGATAACGTGGCTCTCACATGTGCTACGACCTAATGATAGGGCTTCCACATGTGCTCCGACCCAATCCCATGCCTTCCAAATGTGCTCCGACCTGGGATCACATGGGACCCACATGCTCTCCATAACCCCCCCCCCCCCCCGCCGGCCCCCTTGCCACATATGATAACTCAGCTAAAGCACCACCAGCTTCTCATTTTTCCGACAACACTTTTACCCTTCGATAAGGGCATGAGGGGTAAAGGGAGAAGCGGTTAACCCTCTGGGGGTATGGCATATGGAATCATCCTCTGGTTTCACACTTAGTGGTAAGGTAGGTGAAGCTCAGGGGAAGGGCAAGAACTTAAAAAGTACGACTTTCGAGTTTGCAACACGCTTCAAGCACGACTTGAGGGAGGGCGTCAGCTTTAAAGCACGACTTGAGAGAGCGCAATAAGCTTCAAGCACAACTTAGAGAGGGCACCAGCTTTTAAGCACGACTTCAGAGAGGGGCAACAGGCTTCAAGCAAGACTTTGGGAGAGGCAAGCGGGCTCACGGGCTCACGAGCTCAAAATCAAATACAGGGGTATCTCCCTAAAATTGATAGAGTCCTATACTAGAGTTTATAGAGTTCAAATTAATAGAGTTCTGTCACTTTTTTGAGACGAGGGAAAATAAATCGCGTAGCAAGGCGAACATCGGAAGAACCAAGCGCCCAAGGGATAAGCTAGTGTGTGGAGTGGGCCACAGCACCATGTTGTGGCCAACATCTGCATTCAAATGTCAACAATGTGGCCAATGTCTGCATGTCACCTGTAAATGTTCCATGTTCGAGTGTCAACAATGTGGCCAATGTCTGCATGTCAACTGTCAATGTTCCATGTTCGAGTGTCAACAATGTGGCCAATGTCTGCATGTCAACTGTCAATGTTCCATGTTCGATGTCAACAATGTGGCCAATGTCTGCATGTCACCTGTTAATGTTTCATTTCGATGTCAACATCTGCATTCAAATGTTTGAATGATGATGAGGCCACAACATGTGCATTAATGCCAGGAATGGGCAGGAGTCGCAAAGAGAGCAGCAGCACCTGTTGAGAGAATGGAGGGCCATCCATATGTCCACATCAGGGCCGTGAACAATCCCAGCACGATCGATCCCAGCACCCCAGCACCGCTGAAGTCGAAATATATCTGTGTCCCACATGAGTGGCGTGAATAAGGCCCCGCACCCACAGGCGGCACACATCACACGTGCGCACGCGATGCAGCCAGCATGGCACGGGCATGCGCAGCTGTTATTTGTTTGGGAGGTACATGAGGCCCTAAGAACAGGAGGGAGGCGGAGTTTGAAGTACATCTCTGCAAGGGCAGTCATCATGTACATCTGGGGAAAAGCGCATCAGAAAGTACATCTGGACAAGGGCGGTCATGATGTA
>KV908423.1:324933-327433 GCA_002005505.1 Botryococcus braunii
TGTGTGTGTGTGTGTGTGTGTGTGTGTGTGTGTGTGTGTGTGTGTGTGTGTGCAAGCGTGCACGCCACACACACCCTGTGTCTCTCCAACGTTTAAACGTTTTCTTGCATCTGGACATGTTCATGTGTGGGTCATCAGCCCCAACACCTGTCCCTGGATGTATTGCTGTTGATCGCCTGACCCCATTCCTCATCCACACTCTGACGGTACATATAACCATCGCCGCCACGTCCTGGAGACACGTGGTACACAGCATACGCCTTCAGGTCAACAGAGGTGTCACACACTGTGCGGACCCAGGTTCAAATCCTGCAGATATGTTTGATAGAAACGTCGGATTTTATTCCCCCTTCCTTCCCACCGTGTCCCGCTGCACACCTCCGAAAAAAGTTGAGGCCCTTAGGCATCCAAAAGGTACTGCAGCTCCTTCACGTACCGCCTCAGAGGTCTGGAGTCCTTCACCGCTAGGATGAAAAACCCAAGCTGTCCTGCCAGAACTTGTTTGAGTTTGTTGGAACTTGTATCAGTGATACTATCACTGCCTTGAGCTGTGTTACCAGAATTTGTTGAGTTGGTCAGAACTTGTATGAACACCATAGAGCTGCACTACTAACAGTGTTGAAGTTGGGACTCGGGGGAAACAATGGAGCTGTATTACCCAAAATCCGTTGAGGCCTTGTTGGAACCCGGGAAAAAGCAATTAATCTGGCCCCTACACTGGTTGAATATGTTGGGTTCTGGATAAAAGCCTGAGCTGAACTACCAACATTGGTTGAATCGGTTTGAACTTCGGGGAGACACCTCGAGCTGTACCAGCATCGACAACCACGAACAGGGTTTTAAAAAAATGAAAAATTTTGGGTTGGCCCTGGAAAGTAAACTCGAGCTGTACTACCAATAACTTGATTAAATCTGTCGGAACTTACGATGCAACAAACCCCAGCCGAACTGCCATCCTTGGTCAAGTTGGTAGGAAAAAAAATCTTGTTTTGGCTCTTCAACAAGGACTTCCCATGGTCATAGCATATAATGGGAACAAACCAGGATGGTCATGCACTGCAGGAGCATGCAAACAAGGTAGTCGCACATCTGTTATTGCCCTTCTCTTCCTTGTAATAACTCTGTTTTCTAATATTGTCAACACCCCACGGGTGTCATGCCACCCCCTTTGCATTTGCAGTCTTCTCTTAACAAAGACTTCTCTAAAATGACAAAATATTTCCCCGCCTCGACGGATTGTAAGCACTGAAAGCCAGGGGGCGAAAGGGGGGGGGGGGCGAACGGCCCACCTGGCTGCTGCCACAACAAGGGATGGGATGCCTGCAGCCCCAGAAACCAAATTCTCTAAATAACAAATAAACAAATAAACAACAACAACAACAACAATAATAACAACACACTCATCCTGCGAAGTTTGGCAAAATCAGTATGAAGACCGAGGTCAGTTTAGGCTGACATCGAGGCTATTCTAGCAGATATCATTTGAGCCACAAGTCAGAGTAGGTTAGCGTCGAGGCTCCTTTGGCAGTGCCCACTTAAACCCATAAATCGAACACATGCATGCTAGTACCACAGGCTCGATTTTTTGCGCACGTATCTACAACGTCTTGTGAGTCCAATTAGGTTGGCACCCAAACTTTGTTGCACGTGTCACATAAAGCCTTCAGTCAGATGGTGTGTGACGTCACATGGTGTCACATCGTGTGTGACGTCACATAAAGCAATCAGTCAGATTGAACTCACAGCCAGGCTCTTGCGGTAGCAAATCATTAAAAGCCATAAGCCAAATTATGCTAGCATCCAGACCCTTCTGGCAGAACTCATATAAAGGCATAAGCACACAAATGCTGGCATCCTGGCTGGAATAGCCGGCCTATTTTGGCCCTATCATATGAAACCGCGAGTCAAATCAGGATAGCGATAACGAAAAGAAGTATTAGAATACCGTATCGGTGGTTATTAGTTTATTATACTATTTGAATTAATTTGAGCACATTAAAGCCTAAGAAATGTCCGCTGCAGGATCTTTAAAATACTTTAATACCCAGCAAATTGTCCCGCGATCCCCCCACAATACTTGAAAACCTTACGGAAATTTCTTTCTTTCGAGTGGGGACAGTCCCAATCGTGCAAGATTTCGGGCTGAAATGTGATCTCGCAGGATTTCCAAGTAAACTGTTTACATTCCAGTGCCGAAATGGGCCCTACATAAGGGCTCACACATAATTATGTGTGTTTACTGTACAGCTCATGGGTCGCTGAGTCACAAACTATAAAGAAATATTGTAGAATTAGGGCACTTTGCCTAAAAACAGTATAAATGGTTCGGTTACACCTGGCATGGCCCATTAAAGGCAATTAAATCCTGCCAGAACTGTAAATTTCGGACCGAAAACAGTACAGTTCTTAAAAGCAATTACCGCAGATATGGTATTCAGATTTGTAGCAGCCAACCCACTACTCCAGCATATATCAATATATATCAGGCATCTTGGGCCTA
>KV908423.1:334933-344933 GCA_002005505.1 Botryococcus braunii
GTGCGGACGCAAATTGGCACACCCGCACATTTTTTGCCTGGGTTTACGGGCACCCCGCGCAAAAACCGTCATTTTCACTGCCGACATACGGGTGCCATCCGCACGATTCTGGCTGAGCTATTCGTGCCACCCGAAGGGAATTTTAGGGCCCTGTCGTACCCGGGCACGGAGGCGGTACGGAGGCGACAAAGAGGTGCATCCAAGAGGGGCGTTCTGATTCCTCCTCGCCATTCTGTACATGAGCCGTTCACTGCCTTCTCACCAACCATATGGCGCTCTTTCGAAACATTGGGTTTCGATCCTATGTTTGGTGGCCCGGTGCACGGGGTTCCTGTATGTCAAGATTAACCTTCGACCAGACCAAAGCTCCAGAACAAAAGCCTACCTCCTGAGAGTAGGGGAGCGCTCAGCCCGATGCATTCGGCAAGGATGTATGCCTCTCTTTGGGCGAGGTTAAGAAGTTGCATTCATTTACATGTTCGAAGGCAAGGACCCAGTGCCCAACCGCAAGTGCAGGTGAAGGCAGCTCTGTTCGACTCGTGGTGTACGCTGACAAATGCACACGCATTCAGAATAAAAAGTGAACCCTATCCTAATCACACACCATGAAACGTGCATGTGCCAGGATGTGTGGTCCTGGGTGTCCTGTACAGGTGCACGTGGTGTCGCGAAGTCTTCGGAAGCAAAAGTTAGGAATTCCAACTTAGAATGCCGAGTAATTCTAACGTAAGGCGCCGAACATCGGGTGGGCCGAGGTGGGATCACCTTGGACTACGAGCTCCAGTTCCTTCGAATGCAGTCAAAGTCAAGTGATCACGACCCTTGATCTGAAATCACGTTCATCTGACTTCTGTTCTGGCTAGCTGGCATAGCATTCCAAACAGGTGTCGGCAACAGGTCCGTGTTGCTGAAATCATGGTCATCTAACTTCTGTTCTGGCTAGCTGGCATCGCATTCCAAACTGGTGTCGGCAACAGGTGTTGCTGCTCAGCTTCACTAGCGAGCCCGGATTGGGAGATTCCCATTTGCGTCAAATTTTTCGATCGGAAAGTGGACCTTGCTAACCAAACGAGCCCACATTTGCCAAACTTCAATGGGTGCAACCCCTTACCATGCGCCCCGAAGCAACACCAGGGTTTATGTATGGTCCTCGGCCCGCCTGAAACTGCTCATGCAAATCCTTTGACTATGGAATCCATCGACCCTCTTGAAAGTCCTCAAGGAAATTCCACAGGTTTGAATCCTTTGCAAGAGATGCTCGATGAGGGGTCAGCAACGTGATGGGTCGATGAGCGGGGCAGCGCAGCCCTTCCCAACAATGAGATGGCAAACCAGCTAGGAATTCAAGGATGCGCCCCGAAGCAACAACAGGGTTTATGCATGGTCCTCGGCCCGCCTGAAAGTGCTCATGCAAATCCTTTGACTATGGAATCCATCGACCCCCTTGAAAGTCCTCAAGAAAATTCCACAGGTTTGAATCCTATGCAAGAAATGCTCGATGAGGGATCAGCAACGTGATGGGTCGATGAGCGGGGCAGCGCAGCCCTTCCCAACAATGAGATGGCAAACCAGCTAGGAATTCAAGGGGCTGATAAACGAAAATTTGAGCTTAGCTCAAAGGCAATTGGACATCTGCCAGTTCCCATACAGAATGCACTAGGATACTTAGCATACGACAACGGATGAGGAGTGTAGCACAGCGAAAGAGCCTCAGCAAGCATGCTCAAATGCTCCCGGCCACTTGTGAGGCCAGATGCGCTTTCATCATGTATATTATTGAAGCCTTGCTGACTTACATGAGACATATTCTCATATGGGACATATTCTTCGTAACTGAGAAATGGTGTACAGCCAAGCGGAATATTTTGGAGCTGTACAGGAGCTGGTTTTCAATCAGCATGGTTAATGAACCCTCGTGAAGAAGGAGGTACCATGGCCCAACTTCAATGAAATTATCATTGAAAGGCTATCTGGCTAGAAATTACAGCCCCAGAGGCTGTAGGATAAATTAACTCCTGTAGAAACCTGACAGCCTTCAACGGGGCAATGAACCTTCATCTAGTTCAAGGAAGAGACTAGTAGGAACTCCTATTGCCACGATAAGCTATAGACGGCAACCTTGAATCGAATCACGAAGATCCTTGAAGAGCAAAGGCAGGACGTATTGCAGTCTTACGGATTGGACTTGGTGAAGAAGCTCGGAGATCTTAAAGCGGTGAGACTTGCAGCACTCGTAACTCATTGAGCCCCAACCGGGGACTGGGGGAAGATTACGGTGGCCAACAAGTTGCCATTCACTCCAGCACATAATCCACATTTCGGCAATTGCAAAGAAAACTTGGGTTCTTGGTTGATGAGGCCAAGTGGGATCATGAGTGCATGGGAACAAAAGACAGAGTGTATCCTAACACACAAGAAGACTACTGCACGACTATAACAAACAATTTAAGATGAGACTATGAGATAAGATTAGACTATGAGCCGTCTACCCAAGTTAGGCAAGACCCGAGTATGTCGAGGAGAATTGTCGACTGTCAACTGCATCATCCATATGGAGCCATGTGCGCCCGCGTGGATCCCACGCACAACAACCACCAGACGTATATAACTCGTCGTTCCCACCTCGCTTAGCATGGTATGAGGGTTAGAGCGGGCTCCTACATTTGAGGGGTTAGTTTCTTCATACGAAGTCGGTTTGAGCCTGGCTACACACCGGCCAAAATGGCAGCCGCTCAAACCACGACGGAGTACATGCAGGTCGAGGGCAAGCGGTGGGCGAAATCGCTGCTCAACACGCCCAAGCTGATATACACCAATGCCTTCAAAGTGGAAAGCTACGAAGACCATGTCAAAGAAGAAGAACAAACCGCGGACATGAAGCGGACCCTGACTCCGCTCGACCTCGTTATGCTCGGGATAGGTGTGGAACATCACTTTATACTGGGCGTCTTTGTGCTTCGTATGTATTTGCAATTATGATTTCCATTAGTTTCTGTTCAGCTGAAAATATTGGCAGCAAAGCTATTGGTCGACGGGAAAACCCTAACCTTGTCGAACCCATCGCTTAATGCATCCACAATGGTTGCCAAATTTATGATTCAGTTGTCAACTTCTCAAAAGCAGTAATATCCCTTCTTGATTACCATTTTTGTAACGGACGTTTCCGGGCTGCTCGGGAATACTTAGATCCATGTACGATCTGATACCTTTGTTGTATTCCGTGGGCTAATCACAAGCAGTACCGTAATGCAAAGCCAAGACTTTTGAGACGGCGCTTCAAAGCAGCAAAAAGAGAGTGTAATTGCCCCTTAGGGCAATCGGAGTGCTAGGTTATGGGCGAGGGCAGAATGTTCTCGCGCACCTCACAAATCATTCACTTCTTGACCAAGGTACTCAGGATGTAGAACGGGAGTAAGTTCATATAATCAAGTAAAAGACTCATCAAATCACAAGAGCCTCTGTGTGCTCAGCAAGAGTCACCAGTACTTTTTTCTAAATACAAATGGGAAGGGGTGGAAGGTTGAAAGGGAGGGGGGGGGGGGGCACACGCATGCATACACCCAAGCTAGCACACTGATTTGCAATAGAGAGATTGTTCGTGCAGGTATTCACTGAACCCATGACTCTTACATCCACGAGTTGCAGATGATGCTGCAGACGGCATTGATGATCGCAGGCCACACCAGCCTCATCAGCTCTGCAAACTCTGCTGAGGAAGAAGAGGGGGAAGAAGAAGAAGCAAAAGAATGAGGAGGAGGTGGAGAAAGGGGAGAGAGGAAAGAGGGCCGGGTCATGCACACTCTATACTTTTTCTTGAGAGGGTAAAGGGGGGGGGGGGGAGGAGGAGTAATAGCACAGTTGCAGAGTGCATACCTCACAGCCCAACATCCAGAGAGGTGGCAGGTATATACATAGAGGGCGGGGGGAGATGGCAGGCAATAATCCACCGTCCCCTCCAGGGCTGCTTCCAAGTCCTGTTCCTTTGTGATTGCTGCCCCCCACGGCCCCACACCCACTGAAAGCCCCATTCCCC
Source organism: Botryococcus braunii (assembly GCA_002005505.1). Taxonomy (NCBI): domain Eukaryota; kingdom Viridiplantae; phylum Chlorophyta; class Trebouxiophyceae; genus Botryococcus; species Botryococcus braunii. The sequence continues at coordinate 338,967 of KV908423.1, forward strand.
GAAGTGGGGGCAGCCAATAGTAAAACCCAAATGGGAAAACCAAGAATCCCCCGCCCCCCTTTCCCTGTGCACGATCCTCCCGCATGCCACACCCAACACACGTCCCCGGCTCCCGCCCCCGCGGGGGGTCAGAAACTCACCCTTGCCAACACACACACACACACACACACACACACACACACACACACACACACACACACACACACACACACACACACACAGTCGCCTTGCATGCACAGAGGAAACTACAAATCTGCAAACTCAAACTCAAACCTCTACTTCAATCTCCTACCTGGAGCGCAAAGACAGATTCTGCAGAGCTCCCCAACCCACAAACACAAATCCGCAATTTTATAACAAAGACACAGGCCCCCTTTTCCGAAGCCGTGTCTGCCATTCTCTTCTGAACCACCAGCATCGCGGGCCTGGCTTGATGCCCATGTTGCTTTGGAGGCTTCCTGATTGCCCGCTTGATGTTGCCTGATCAGGCTTGCCGGGGGGGGGGGGGGGCGTTTCTGGGCAGGCATCATTCTGGGCGCGGGCGTGTTTGTTGTGACAGCTGAGGTAGCAGTGCACAATGCTGGACCCGCCACCATCGTTTCCTACTTCATTGCCGGCATTTCCGCAACTCTGTCCTCCTTCTGCTATGCGGAGTATGCTGTCGATTACCCCGTCGCCGGAGGGGCCTTCTTCTACATCCTCATGACCTTCGGCGAGTACATCGGCTGGTACGGGCCCTATACTGCTGTGTACTGCTGGACGCCCAGCACCCTCGGCATCCCCCACCTACACACACTTGCGTGCTATGTACTGCTGTGTGCTGCTGCACGCCCAGCGCCCCCCCCCCTTCTCTCTCTCTCTCTCTCTCTCTCTCTCTCTCTCTCTCTCTCTCTCTCTCTCTCTCTCTCTCTCTCTCTCTCTCTCTCTCTCTCTCTCTCTCTCTCTCTCTCTCTCTCTCTCTCTCTCTCTCTCTCTCTCTCTCTCCCCTCCCTCCCCCCCTTCCCCCCCCCTCCTCCGTCCCTCCCTCCCTCCCTCCCTCCTCCTCTCTCTCTCGCCCGCGCACGCGCGCGTACACACACAGACTCACACACTCACTCATGTGCATGCATCACGTGCACGCAGACGCGCAAGGACCTGCAGCGATACAATGCTTGATTGCCGGGGTTCTGCAACCCACACTGGGATTTTTGTGGTACTCCCTCCCGGATCCCAAAATGGAAGATAGAGAAACCCCCTCCCCACGGGTGGGGGGGGGGGGCGGGGGGGGAGGGGGGTGTCCCACAGATACCTCGCAAACTCTTGCTTCAAATGCTGCAACTTGATGAGCGGAAACAAGGTACAAAGCAGGCAGACAATGTGCAAGGCAGGCAGACAAGGTACAACAAGGCAGGGGGACGAGGTACAAAGCAGGGAGAGGAGGTGAGAATTTGGTTTGGAAGGTGTGCTGACTGTGCAGTGCGTGAGCGCTGGCTGGCAAAATCAGGATATTTGTGGCAAAATCTGATGCCGGAGATCGTCCTGGCAAAACCAGGATTGTGGTGGGCAAATCTGATGCTGGAGATTGTGCTGGCAAAACCAGGATTGTGGTGGGCAAGAAATCTGATGTTTGGAGTGTGTGGTGGCAAAACCAGGATTGTGGTGGCAAATCTGATGCTGGAGTATGTGCTGGCAAATGCCGCCGTGGCGAGGAGTTTTGCCGGCTATTTTGCCAACCTGATCGGCAAGGACAGCAGCTTTTTTGCCATACCATATGGAGGATACGAGCTGGACTTCTGGGCGCTGGCACTGGTCCTCTTCCACATGGTCCTCCTCTGCATGGGCACCTCCGAGTCGGCCCTCTTTAATCTGAGTATGCCCTGCAGATGCCTTCGCAAAAGGGGGGGGGGGGGGAGAGAGAGAGAGAGAGAGAGAGAGGAGAGAGAGAGGAGGAGAGAGAGAGAGAGAGAGAGAGAGAGAGAGAGAGAGAGAGAGAGAGAGAGAGAGAGAGAGGAGAGAGAGAGAGAGGGAGAGGGAGAGGGGAGAGGGAGAGGGAGAGGGAGAGGGAGAGGAGAGGGAGGAGAGAGGGAGAGAGAGAGAGAGAGGAGAGAGAGGGGGGGGGGGGGGCTGGGAGAAGGGGGGCGAAATGGAGGAGAGAGAGGAGCGGGGCTTGGGAGGGAGAGAGGGAGAAGGACGGAGGTGAGGGAGCGAGAGAGAAGAGAAGAGGGAGAGGAGAAGAAGGATTTTGGGAAGGGAAGGTAAAGGGGAGGGGGGAGGGGGGCCCGAGAGAGAGGAGAGAGAGAGAGAGAGAGAGAGAGAGAGAGAGAGAGAGAGAGAGAGAGAGGAGAGAGAGAGAGAGGAGAGAGAGAGAGAGAGAGAGAGAGAGAGAGAGAGAGAGAGGAGAGAGAGAGAGAGAGAGAGAGGAGAGAGAGAGAGAGAGGAGGCGGGGGGGGGGAGGGAGGGAGGGAGGGAGGGAGAGGGAGAGGGAGAGGGGGAGGGGGGGGCGACGGAGGCGGGAGGGGAGGGGAGGGGGAGGGGAGGGAGGGAGGGGGCCTGTGAGGGGTTATGTCCTGAGGATGCTGGAGAAAAAGCGTCGGTGCCTATCCCAGTGGAACCAGGACAAATACCAGTGTATTTGGCTGCGGCGGTACAATCCTCAGGATACTTGTCTATGGCGGTACCATCCCTGAAATTGTTTAGGAAAAAGGGGTGGGTGTTTATCCCACTGGTACGGGGATAGACACGGTGATTTGGACAAATTTAGCGCTATGTGCCGGAGTCCCGGATTCGACCCACTCACAGATCTCCCCCACCCCTCCATCCCACCATCTTGTGTCCGCACCCCAGACCCATCCGGTGGCCATGGAAAATGTAGCACTTGAGCGACTTCCGAACGCGCGTTTGTATTACGTCTCTGACGTTTATTCCAAAGCACCAGACGTTCTCAGTTCCCACCCCCCCTCCCCCCAAAAAAGAGAGAGAGAGGAAAAAAAATACCGTGTTCTCAGACCCCAAAAACATAAACAGATGTTTTCAGTCCCCCCCCCCCCAAAAAAAGGGGGGGGGAAAGACGCCCCCCCCCCCTCTCCAAAAAAAAAAAAAAAAAAAAAAAAAAAAAAAAAAAAAAACCGGTTTGATGGGGCGGTGCAGTCGTGACGATCGTACACATTGCCGTGGTGGTGTTTATCATCGTGGCGGGACTCCTGAAGGCCAACACCAAGAATCTCACGCCATTCGCGCCCTTCGGAATCAAGGGCATCTTCAGTGGTGCAACGATCGTGTTCTTCTCGTACATCGGGTTCGATGCCGTGGCGTGTACCGCCGAGGAGGTACGGCTTTCCGCTCCTGCTTAACCCTGTCGTCTGCTCGCCCGGCTGCTTGCTTGTGCTTGTACCAGATGCGATGTGAAGAGCATTGGCAGGCGAAATGTAAGGCGGTGGGTGGGTGTCTCACGGGAATGATTTGCAAAAAATCACAGCTTGCCCTAGGGGGCTCCGCGGGAGGGGGGGGGGTTCATGTGTGGGTGCCGGTTGAACTGCGGAAAAGACTCAGCCATATAGCTCAGAATTTTCCCCTATCAATGGTGTTTGGCCCAGTACCTCTGGGACGAGCACTCCCCCTTTTTCCCACATGGGTGATCGGTGGTGTTTGCCCGGTTGGATTTCCTCTTATTGTAAACACAAAACTCAAGGGGTGCTGTCAGAAAGCGCCCTGATATTCAGGAGTAAAAAGGCATTGTCTCCCAAATCCATTCTCGCCCACCACATCTAACTCATGTCTCAACATGTCTTTTCCTGTCGTAAGATTAGGTCTCAAGTCTTCTCATGGTCAAGATTAGGTCTAATCTTATCATAATCAAGATTGGGTCTAATCTTAACATAGTCAAGATTCTTATGGAGCTCCCTCCCTCCCTCCCTCCCTCCCTCCTCCCCCACCCCCTTCTCTAGGGTGCACAGGCATGACAATGCTTGGGTGGGAGATGAGGAAGACTCGTTGCCGGGTCATTGCAATGCACCCCGCTGCAGGTTGTGTTGCGGGTGGTCGTCCGGGGAGGGGCATGAGGTGGGGTGGGGTCGGGTGGGGTGGGGTTGGTGGGGGTGAGCGCCTCTCGCCGTGGGGACTGGCTTGTGCTGTTTGTGCTGGTAGGAGGAGGAGGAGGAGTTGCTTCCCATATCGGAGTTTCTTTTGCCATGGGTTGCTGTCGTTTTAGTATCGTGCGTGTGTGTGTGTGTGTGTGTGTGTGTGTGTGTGTGTGTGTGTGTGTGTGTGTGTGTGTGTGTGTGTGTGTGTGTGTGTGTGTGTGAGAGAGAGAGAGAGGGGGGGGGGGGTTGTCAGTCAGAGAGGGAGGGATGTTTGTTGTGTTTTTTTGGGAGGGGGGGGGGGGGGATGGTGGGATTGGTCGTGTTGGTGAGATTTGGTGTTGTGGATTTGTTGCTTTCCCAAAAGGAGCTAATCGGAGGGAGTGGGGTGGTGGACATAATCACATATAAGAGAGCAGCTGCGATGCGGTTGGAGGGTCATGCGCTGTGAAATTCCAATGGCAGTGAAATTCCCGAATGTTTGTCCCCAGAAAGGGCATGGCGGAGAGGGGGCTTGAGGGATATGCGGCGTGCCGAGATGCAGGGAAATTTCCAGGATATTTTTGCCTCGAAATAGGGCACAGCTGAGATGGGGGCTTGAGGGACCACACAGCATTGTGGCAATCTGTAGGGAAGCTTCCGGATATGCAAAACCGTTTTTTTTTCTTGGTGTGTGTGTGTTTTTTTTTTTTTTTTTTTTTTTTTTTTTTTTTTTTTTTTTTTTTTTGGGTTAATTATAGTTTCCCTCAGCCAAGATGGCAGCTTGGATGGGCCTTGAGGGGCATGCGGTGTGCAAAAGGGCAGCGAAATTTTCCCGACATTTTTGCCTCATCGAGAACACAGCTGAGTTGGGTCTCGAGGGGCATGCTGTGTGCAAAAGGGCAGCGAAATTTTCCCGACATTTTTCCCTCAAGGAGAGCACAGCTTAGTTAGGGCTTGAGGGGTGAGCTGTGTGCAAGAGTGCAGCAAAGTTCTCTCGACAATTTTTGCTTCAATGATGGCACAGCTGAGATGGGGCTCTTGAGGGGCACGCAGTGTAAAGACCCGAACAGGGCCCTACCCATAGGTATTGTGGGCTCACTGCTGATCGTGACAGCTTTTTACATTCTTGCTGCCCTCACGCTCAACATGATGGTTCCTCTACGCTTCATCAACGCTAAAGCCGGTACCCCTCCCCCCCCCCCAAAAAAGGAACAAAACCCTTCCCGGGTATTATGGGAATAGGAGGGAAGAAGGGGAGGGAAAAGTTGTATTTGTTTGTTTATGGGGAAAAGTGTTGAGGAAAACTAAGGGAAAATGTTGGGGGAAAAAAGAGGGAAAAAGGACGGGAAAAATAAGCCAAAAAAGGGTGCAGTGCGTCCTGACATGCAAGGGGCATGTTATGTAACTTTATTTCTGTGGCGGCTGACATGGGAGGGCCGTTTGATGTTGGTAGTTTTTGTGGGGGCTAGCCTGGGAGGCCACACTATGTTCTCAATAACATTATGCCAGCTGACAGGGGAGGGGCGTATGATGTTTGTATGTCATTGTGTGGGTCGACATGGGAGGGGCACATGATATTTCTTTATTGCTGCGGAGGCTGACACGGCTTGGGCATATGATGTTTCATTATTATTCAGGGACTGACAAGGGAGGGGCACGCTGTGTGTGTGTGTGTGTGTGTGTGTGTGTGTGTGTGTGTGTGTGTGTGTGTGTGTGTGTGTGTGTGTGTGTGTGTGTGTGTGTGTGTGTGTTTGTGAGTGCCGGGGCTGACGGGGGGAGGGGGCACGGCAGGCTTCTCGGCGGCTTTTGGATTTGTGGGATGGAACTGGGCCAAGTACGTGGTGGCGCTGGGGGCCCTCCTGGGCATTGTCACGGGCGTCCTGGTGTGCCTCCGCCACCCTCTCCCTTCTCAACTCTCTTCCCCACCTGC
>KV908423.1:349933-356140 GCA_002005505.1 Botryococcus braunii
TTGGTAAGCTGCATACGGAGGCTGCGGTACAGGGCCCCCATAAAGTCGGTAAGCTCCGGAAAGAGGCTCCGGCACAGGGCCCCCATAAGCTTCGGTAAGCTCTGTACGGAAGCTCTACGGGGTTTAGGGTTTAGGGTTTAGGGTTTAGAAGGGACCATTTGCAACAGCTGCGCGAGGGGTGTAGCTGGAAAGGGGGAATGGGTGAGGGGGGCCGCGGCTCGCCCTCAAATTTTCTGCAGGCTGGCCCCAGAGGACTGCTTTCAAATCTCGGAGGTGCCCAGCGCTATATATATCGGGTTTCTTGTCCCCAAAAGAAAAGGATGGCGAGGCGTGAGGGGTACGGAGGCCCTCGAATCAGCATGATGGATGAGATGGCCGGCTTGCAATCGATATATATATTTATAATTCGACGCTTGAGTTTGGTTATTGCTCGGGCGGTGGGTCGGCAGCTTGCTACGAGGCTGCCTTTGTGGCGTGACGAGTTCGGTTTCCGGCATTAGTTTGGGTTTGTTCACCTGGTGGTATCGTGAACGGTTGTAATTGCGTCTCTCATTTATGCTTCTGAAATGAGTGCCGGGGAAGGGAGATATAAATCGGCCCCAGCGTGAGCATGCTGTACAGGACGGTCAGCCACAATATATACTTTCAAAGTTCTGAAATGTGTTCGGGGAAGGCAGAGATGCATTAGCCCCCGTAAGAGCAGTCTAGAAGGGATGGCAAGCAACAATAAGTAGATATGGTTTGGAAATGAGGCCAGGGAGATAGACTCACAGAGGCCCCCGCTCGAGCTTGCATGCACGTCTTGTCGGGTGGCACCCACAATACGTGTTTAGTGCTCAAATTGATGGCGCGGAGAGAGAGAGAGAGGTATCGAGGTCATGTCGGGTTGGACCCACAATACGTCTTCAGTGCTCAAAATGATGGCGCGAAGAGAGAGAGGTGTTGAGGTCATGTCGAGTTGCACCCACAATACGTATTTAGTGCTCAAATGAGGGGCGGAGAGAGGTACTGGCCAAGGGGGGGTGGTCCAGCAGACAGGGCAGAATGCAAGCCACAACATAAGCAGTTTCTAATTGAGGGCAGGGAGCGCGAGATACGGCGCCCCCTGCTCGAGCATGCTAGACGGGATGCCCGGCTTGCAAGCCACAAGAATTCTTCTTCGAAGTAGATGTATGGTTTTTTAATGAGGCCGGGGAGAGATATATATAGAGCTCTATATATCTCTCGGCCCCTCGAGGCCCCCGCTTGGGAGGGATTAGGCTAGACAGGATGCCCGGCTTGCAATCCAAAAGATGCTCTTGTAGTTCTTAAGTGAGGTCGGGGGAAGAGAGACATGTGTCATAAATGGAGGTGGTCACTTGAGCAGGCTCGGCAGGATGGAGACCGGCATGGATGCACAGTACATTTAGTCCTTGAATGAGATGTTGAATGAGATGATAATCTCATTCAACGTATAGTATATATACGTTCAGTCCTTCAATGAGATGTTGCATGGAGAGCTAGGCTTCCATTGGACCGATCTTGTGTAGATCATATAATTAAATATACATCAATATGTAATATATTAATTATAAAATAATTAATTAATTATGTATAAATATATAATCAATTATAGCCTGATCAGGAACTGGCTTGCTGCCGACGCTTAATGGGTATGGCTTCATGACTCAGGGCGCGCTTGCAGGCTCTGTCTATCAATGGACGCAAACGTTCTGTGGGAAGGGACTTCTCAATCAGGACGCGCTTAGTGTAAACTTGCTGCAACATTTCGCTCCCTCCCTCCCTCTCTCCCTCCCTCTCTCCTTCCCTCCCTCCCTCTCTCCCTCCCCCCCTCTCCCCCCCTCTTCCCCCCTCTCCCCCCCCCTCTACCCCCTCCCTCCCTCCCTCGCATTTGGACCTGCTTGCTGCAACATTTTGTTGGCAAGGCTCCTTGCATAGTCGCCTGCCCCCCCTGCGGTCGCAGCTAAACGGGATAATCTGCTGGCACGAAGACTGGGTGGGTGCTGCCCCAAGTTTTAACCTACATGGAACCTCTTTCACTGTCTCCGGAGGGGGATCCCCCTCCCCCCCCCCCCCCCCCCCCCCAAAAAAAAAGAGTGGGATTGAAGGGGACCCTCAGAGAAGACATTGCAAAGGATTGCAAAGCCTGTTCAGGCACTCCGGAGCCCTGAGACTGATACATTTCCCTTCTTTCCTTGAAAGACTCACATAGATATGCACGTGGGTGGAAACTTTCTACCATAAAAAGGAAGATAGATTTGTAAAATTCAGGGGTACAAATTTTGGATATGTTTACATCGTCTGCTAACAAAAGCTTTTTTGCATATTTTTTGCACATAGATTTAGTTGCAGGCGGCAAAGGTTGAATGCGGCAGGACACCACCTGGGGGCGTGAGACAGAGCAGGTCACGCCCCAGCTGGAGGGAGAAGAGGGAAAACCCAACTCTGCAGAAGACGGAAAACCCAACTCTTCATTCCACGAAGGCAGCCTGGTTGCGAGCTGCCGACCCACCGCCTGAGCAATGGAAAACTCAAACGCCGAAACATGTTAACCACACCAAGCCCTCATGAGAAACAGTTCCTTTCTATATCATCCTCCTTCCAGATTCTTCTCGTGCAGATTTTTGTCACTTCAGGCGGTCAAACATGTTGTACAGACTAGGGCTGGCGGGAAGGAGACTGGGTGGTGCTTACGTGTGTGAGTGCGCGCGTGTGCGCGCGCGCGCGCACACACACACACACACACACACACACACACACACACACACACACACACACACACACACACACACACACACAGGCACGCATGTACTTGTTCACGCAGCAATGCTTGCATGGCACGCACAGAAAGTGGAGGAAGGGTTTCGGGTAGCACGAGGAAGGGGAGAAGGACGCAAATGAAGTGTCTGACCAGTTTTAGCGGCTTAGTGGGAGGCGAGAAGGTCCGAGGCAGACTTGGCAAGGAAGGACGGAAGGAAATATTATTGTATTACGGTACATCCAGAACCAGCCATTGGGCAGGGGATGCGGCCTTTCAAGCTTTCCCACGAACCTTTTGCGTGCCAATCCGCTTACACCATTTGGGTTTACTCCCGGTTGACTGACCTTTATATGGTGGTATTAGGGCTTGGGAACCCTAAGCTGGTGAGTAATTTTCCACCAGACCATCCGGGTGGGCGGGCGGGACCAATGAAGGTGCGTAGAGCCACCCGTCCCCCGGGTATATCAGTCAAGAGGGAGGGACCCACCTAATGGTTTCCTCAGTTGCTTGTTTGAATCCTAGCCTTTGGTTTTCTATATCAACTAGCCTGTTCCCCCGTTGTTTCACCTGAAATATCCTTGATTGTCCATTCGTGATCTGGAGTCACGTGCTTGTTCGCCATTAGTCAATCCTTCTGGGGGTTTACCAGCCCTCCCGTGGCAATGGAATTTCCCACGAACCTTTTGCGTGCCAATCCGCTTACACCATTTGGGTTTACTCCCGGTTGACTGACCTTTATATGGTGGTATTAGGGCTTGGGAACCCTAAGCTGGTGAGTAATTTTCCACCAGACCATCCACCTTCCCAGTTCCCCCAACTGGCAGCCTGCTGACTAGCTGGCTGTCCTGCAGCATGCAGGATCACCCTTGGCAGCCATCATAGGGTCCCCAGGACTCCTAGGCATGGCTGACACCTTGCTCCTGGGCCGCCAAATCCCCTGCCACACTGGCCCTCCCCTGAGTGCTACAGCTGCTGACCAGTACTTCCAGTGGCTCGCCCGGGCCAACTCCATCCAGCTGCTAGCAGTCAAGGGGGCTACCATGCAGAAGAAGATCAGTGCCTTCGATAAATTCTGTGAGTTCATGAGTGACACTGGCCGCCATGCCCTCCAAGGCACTCCTCAAGACATCAAAGTCTACATGACATTGTGGGCTACCACCTGCGGTAGATATAAACATCAAGGCTTGGACCTTGCTGCGCCGGTTAGCATGCGATGCCTATTGTCTTTCCTGGCCACTGAATTTGACCGCTATGCCACCACCCATGGCAACTGGGACCCTCTCCGTGGTCGAGGTAGGCTGTCAGTGTCCCCCAATACTAGCATGAAGCCTTGCTACATGATGGAAACTGTGTGCATGGGTTTGACTAAACGTGTAACCGTTTTGTAAAAGTGTAAGTGATGTACAAATTATATGTTGCAGGCAATCCTGTGCGTTCTTTAGACGTGGCAGAATGGGCCACTGGCTACACCCGCTGGCTGGCCCACTTGGGCTATAATCCCCAGTCAGCTCACCCCTGGAGCTTGTCAGACCTGCAGCAAGTCATGGCACGCTTGGATACTCGCATCAGCACCACCACCGGCGTCCCCTTGCTCCGCCTGCACCGAGATGCCTTCACCATGACAATTTTGTGGGAGACATGCTCACGTGGGGCCACAGCTGTCTCCTGGTGCTTGGATGACCTGTGGCTGGCTTCTGGTATGTCCCCCCCACTTTGTCAGCTACTCCTCCTATCCCCCCTTGGGTCTCTGCCTCTTGTCCTCTCTCTCTCTTTATGCCCCTTTTTCCTACATGCTCACATTCTGTCAGCCGGTGCAGGGACGCCTGCTGGGCCCAGCTTGTACCCCTCCCTGCAGATTCCTCTCGGCGGAGTAGTCTTATTTAAGGCCCTTGAAATCAAGCACAACCTGCACCCTGAGGTGATGATCATCACTCGCAAAGATGACCCCCTCTGCCCAATCCAGCGTCTCCATGCCTTGCTGGTCCAGTCTGCCGCACTGGGTCACCCCATCACCCAGTTTCTTTGCCGCCCCTTGTCCTCCAATAAGGACCATTTCATAGAACGCAGCCTCAGCGTGGCTGCCTTCGAAGAAGACATCGACTTCCATTTTACAGCTGCCAACATCCCCTACCACGCCACCTTGCATGGGAGCAGGCGAGGCTCCCTCCAGCATCACGAACAGCAAGGTCAGACTCTGGAGGCTTTGGGCCGCCTCGCTCAGATCAAAACGCCCAGCGTGACCAAGCTCTACATCGATCCAACCCGTCACCTGCCCCCTAAGCTGCCTAAAGGGAAACGCCCTAACAAAAAGGTTCGCCTAACCTGACGTGCTCAGTCTGTGCCCGTCCTTCTACGCTTGGCCCCTCTGACAGAGGCTGGCCTTCTGGGCTTCTCAAATAATATCAAGCTGCAAGTCAGGTGACACTGATAGTCTCCATCTTGCAGCATGTGAGGTGGGAAACGCGAACCTAACACAAACATGTGCTTCCTGGGGGGAACCGTCGTTTCTGCCCTCACTGGCAAATGGAGCAGCCAAGTCTTCCACTTGGCTGGTCTATTGCATACCACCAGTATGCAGTTTTTTCTTTCTTGTGCTACTTTGGCTATTACCTCCCTGAGGCACTCTCTGGGTGGGAATACCCACAGCAGAGGTGTGCCATCTGTGGGGTCTAGTAGACTCCAGGGCATGACCAGCGCGTCTGCCCCCATACCCTCTGCAGCAGGGTACCTTGTAAAATATCTTTTCACTTGGTGGAACTTGTCTACTGTTCCTGCAAAGCAATCCCCTGTGGGAAAACCCCATATGCCTCCTTCTGGCAGACCCGTCTTACATATCTGTGTATATATACCCCTATCTAGTGCAAAGTCACTTGCATCATCACACCTAGACAGCAGGTCAGCCACCTGGATTTCAGGAGTGTCCCTTGGTACCCACTGGGCCCTCACTTCCACCCCTACCTCAGCTGCAGCCTCAAACATCAGCCTTAGCTCTTTGAGGGTGTGAGTCTTACCATTCATGCTATTAACATTAGACACTGCACCCTGATTGTCGCAGAATACCAACAGCACCGCTCCCCGCAGCTTGTCCGTGTTGGCTCTAATGCATGTCCTGACCAATAGGCATATATTCTTCACCTCCCTGTGACAAGAAGACAGTGTCCCCTTGCTCATGAACTCCTGTTCCTCTGCTGTGAAACTCTCCTGCATGGGTTGCAGCAGCAACTCTTCTGAGAACCCCCCATAACCCCTAGCAGATGCATCCCCATAGCACACGAAGACCGGTCCCTCCTGCCTCCATGGCTTGCCCTTCTGCCTTTCTAAAGCCTCCACCCAATACAGCAAATCTTCTTCAGTTAACGCTGCTAACTCCTCTGTCAAGCTCTCTCCCCATTCCCGGAGCTCCCCCATGGCTTGAAACAACCTCCTGATGTACAAGGGGCTAGCCG
>KV908423.1:361883-386883 GCA_002005505.1 Botryococcus braunii
AGCCTCTCAGAGACTTAGGTTCGTCGCAAAATGTTTCTGCACAATGTTGCGACAGCTTTTTGAGATAGTCAATGAAATTTAATTTTAAGGTTGAGTGAAGGTCCTGTCGCCTTCTTCAATACCTCACTGGCAAGAGCTTGGCCCAGTTTAGGACAAAATCATACTGTTCACACGATCTTTCTGCCCCCCCCCCCACTCTCTCTATCTATCTCTTCGCCCCCTGTCCCTCTCCCTCTCTCTCTTCACCCTTCAGTCTCTCTCTCTCTCCCCCTCGCCCCCCTCTATCTTTCTGCGCCCCCTCTTCCCTCACCCCCTTTCTTGCCCCTTCCCGCTTTTCTGTCATTTAAAAGCGCAAGTGCAACAGTAGGGATCCGCCTCTGACAGGAATCTTGTGGTTCTCTGGTGGCAGGATGAAGGAGGTTGTTGGTGCTTTGCCTCCCCTTGCACAGTTTGTCCCCGGTCAAGACATTCGATGCAGCTTCCCGAGCAGCTACCCGAGCAAGTTGAAACATGCAGCCTTGTCAGCTGGACGGAATTTGGTTCGGAGCATCATGTCTGTTTGCCGGGTTTCCGACGGCTTGGAAGTCTACGACCTGGCTGACCTCATTTGTAAGTCGCTCCCCCCCTTCTCTGGGGAGAGAACGGGACCCCCCCCCCCCATGGTAGAAACCAACAAACGCTCAAAAGCCAGGTTATGCACAAGGGGACCAAACCCAAGGTCTGATTTTCCTATGGTCCACTTTTGACTCCCCTGATCGCCTTTTAGTGGCTATCCCCCCCACGCCCCGGGGGGAGTGGGGATCTCCTGCCACGAAACCACCCACCAGGACTTTCCTTGCCCATCCTTTCTTTGCCTTGCCCTTGCCATCCGCCTCATGAAGCTCCTCCCTGCAAGTCTCCCTTCCTATCAGCTCTATAATGCTCCTGTGCGAGCTTCGCCTCCTGTCCGCTCCATTAATCTCCTCTCTGCGGGTCTCCTTTCCCATACGTTCCCTGAAACTACTTCTGTGCGAGCTTCCCCGCAAATCCGCTCATAGAGCTCCTCTGCGGGTTTTTCTTCCCATACGCTCCGTGAAAGCACCTCCTGTGCCAGCTTCCCCTCCCATCTGCTCCATAAAGCACCTCTGTGCGGGCGTCCCTTCCCACACGCTCTATAAAGCTCCTCTGTGCGGGCTTGCCCTCCCAGCCGTTCTCTAAACCTCCTTCTGTGCGAGCTTGGCCTCCCATACGCTCCATGGGAATCCTTTGTGTGGGCTTGTCCTCCCAGCCGTTCTCTAAACCTCCTTCTGTGCGAGCTTGCCCTCCCATACACTCCATAAAGCTCCTTCTATGCGGGCTTCCCTTCCCATCCACTCTCTGAAGCACCTCTGTGCGGGATTTTGCAGATCCCGATCCCCAGCAACACATGTGCGAAGAGTGCAAGCGCCTTCGGACCATGCGGGACAGGCGCCTATTCTTTTGAGGGGGTCCCTGGACTGTACTGGCGGGGGCCTTCCGGAGCCAGATGTAGGCAGTACACTGGCAGAAGTGCGTTCACGCATCCATCTGTACATCTGGAGATGTAGGCGGTGCACTGGCAGCGCAGGGGCGCTGACTGGAGGCTCCCCCGCCAATTTTTCACGGCCTTGTTTCGGTTCAGACCCGCGCACGCTGGAAGTACCTGGTCAAGATAGGGGTGGGCTTGGCGTGGGTAATTCCCACCGCTGTACTGCATGTACTTCTGTACCGCATCTAACGGCCCGGCACGCATCGCTGCTTCTTAATTTTGGTCAATTGCTTTCTATCGGTATCGCGATGCTGCTGGTTCAGCAGCGCAACGGACACATTGAAACCTTTCCACATTTGATCGCATGTGATGTACATCATACCTTTTGTACTGCTTACGGGCGGTGCTAGCACGCTGCGTTCGCGAGGCAACCGACACGGAACGCTCTCACATGACACAGGGTGCAAGTGAACACAGCCTTCAAAGAATGTGGAGTGCGCCATGCCGGGATGCCCTGTAGGTTTGGGGGACTCCACAACACCTCACAACATAACATGTTACTTGTTGTGTTGTACCTTGTTGTGTTGTAAGTAACACAACGCAACAACTTACAATTTGGACAACCAGCAACACAAGTTGTAACAGAAGTTGTAGCACAACGACTTGCAATTTGGGACAATTAGCAAGCTAACAGCTTTGCGGAGGGTACATTGTATACTTCCTTCCGCGTGTTTGCCCTCCTCCCTTGGCGCGTTACCCAAATGTGCCAAGGACTGCGGCTTCAGACATTTTAGGCTGTCGCTCTGCCGCATCAGGCACGGAGAGCTTTCTCTTTCCAGCGCGAAAGGCTGACGGGAATTCAAGTTAGGAAAGCGTAAAGATAAAACCCCCCCAAGCGCGGTGATTAAGCCGCGGGGCCTGTGTGGGGATTGTTGTCCCGCTCTCTTAGGTTTTCATGTGAAGTACGGCATGCCTATCGCTCACCTGGATTGTTGTGGAGTTAGAAGCTAGTTCTAGAAATCTCCTCCTCCGTTCATCAGCCTCTAGTGGCGGTACAGTTGAAACCTTCTCACAAGAGTGGGGGCTTTTTCCTCCTCTCCTCCTCCTATTTTCTTTTTCTCTGCCCCGAAGGCCGAGCGGCCGAGGTGGGGCGGCTTCTGTATTTACGCGACAGGATGTGGGGGGTGCTGTGGCCAGGAATTGCTTTTTGATCCTGCCACCGTCTAGCAATCTCTCTACTCCAGTAGAGAGATTGGCCACCAGCGAGGAGGTAGCCAGGTGCTCCAACTCGATGTAATCGCTTTGCTGTTGCGAGGTATCCACTAGAAGATCATGGTTGGTTGCTTGCCCCAAGTCATCCACAGACCAGGGGGGGCGCCTCAACGTCGGACGGATCCGCGCTTGAATTGCGGAATGCCGATGCCGGGCTTCCAATTCCACTTGGAGTTTTGCTCGCAGGGGTAACCAGAATCTCTTATTTGTGTTTTTAGTCTACAAGGTTAGTTACGGCGGAGTTGTTCTGTTTTTGTCATGGCGGCCAGATGTAATTTGGCATGGCGGCCGGATGGGCTTCGTTGTGGCAGCCAATCGGATTTTGTCCAGACAGACAGATGGAAATTCGTCTTGGCAGCCAGATGGGATTTTGTCACGGCGACCGTATGCGATTTGGCCATGGTAGTCAGATGGGATTTTGTCACAGCAGCCGGATGTATTTTTGGTCAAGTTCAGCACCCATTTCATGTAGAAGGAGCCAGGCGTATCTTGTTCTTCAACGCTTGCCATGTGCGTTAGTAATGGTCTCGTATTTAGGTGTCCTTTCTCCCTAAGCAAGGAATGCAAAGCGTAGCAGGATCCGCCCCACATCCCTGTGTTGTACCATGAAGTGTCTGCCAAGAGCTTTTTAATGCTTGTATGAGGCACGTTTGTATGCAGCTTGTGCATTGTAGTCCCAACCCCCCCTCTCTCTTCGGGGAAGGGATTCTCTAGATGCTCGATGGATGTTCTCGAGTTGATGTTGTGCTCCGGCTTGGGTGGAACTGGGAAGCCAAACCGGTGTTCCTCTTGTTAAGTGGGGTATACTGTGGTAGTCAGTGTGTGTTCCTTTTAGCCTCATTTATATGCGCAAATCTGTGTAAAGCCGAGGGGTATGAGGCCCGCAATTACAGTAGGGGTGATCGCAATAGTCAGGTTGCGAGCTTGCTGCCTCTAATTTCTAAAGTTATGGCGTTTATTAGTTCCTGTTGGGTACACAACACATCATGCATGATGCCTCTTGGCAGATGCAAGATACAAGTAAAACTTATTTAAAGGTTGTAAGAAGTCACGTACGTATGCGTACGGATTCTTTTATGTAAAGCTGTACTGAACGATCAAGTCATACCAACGACCATGTAATATTACATTATGAAGGTGCTCTTCGTGGACTAGCGAATAGAGAAGGGAGCTCCCTTAATCAGTCCTGCAAGATTCTGTCCCAAAACGACCTTTGCAATTGAGGATGCCGCCCGGAGATTCATGAGTTGGAGATGGACTTTATGTTAGACAACCCAATTTGCTTTGGGACTAAATTTTGATGAAATGATACATTATTTTTCTTATGTAGCGGCTGGACAGACATAATCTTCTACCTAGTTGCGATCAAATGGAATTGACCAGCCAGACCAACAGTCAACCTGTTACTCAGAGGCATTCATCACGCAGAGTGATTGAACATTGACGATTTGTTCATCATATACACTGAACTTCCACAGTACATATTGTGTTTATCCCTTCTCAAGAAGCAATGGTGATTGAGCTGCGGGATGTTGTCTCGGCAGCATGGATCATACTTGATATTTCTCTCTTCTCAAATCGTGAATGGGGATTGGGGGGGCGGTGGACAGAGGAGTGTCCTGAATAAGAATGGAATCCAGAACTCAGTAACAACATCCCGCAGAACCGCATGTGCACACCATCCCCCCAAATTTGTAATTATCAAAAGACTCTAGGTAGGGGGTTGTTCTAAATATGGATAATACTGTGATGAGTCATATGCACACTGACACTCTTGCTGACAGAAAAATCCTTCCTCGGCCCCTCCGAGCCAGGTGCACCCTTGTCCTCCAGACAGCCAGAACAGAAGTCGCTACATCCAAACTCCCTTCCATGTTCATTCAAGCCCACTTTCTGGTCTACCAGGGAGAAGACTCGGCAACGGGTGGACTGCCAGCCATCCAATGAGACACCTATCACCCCTTAATAAATGAGGGACAGACTTCTCTTCTGCTGGTGCAATGTGCGACTCACCATGTGCAACACGTACTCAGTAGACATTCATTGCCCCACTCGAGCAGCAGCTATCGGCCTCTCTCAAACAATAAGTGAGGCATATCGGCCTCTTTCTCTGTGGCCGCGAGAGGCAACTTCCATGAGTCCATGGTACCTTATTTAGGATGCTTGGGGTCATTGGATCCATGCGAGACTTATTGACGGAACTATTGTGCTCATTGCATCAACACGTTCAAGACTCTATGCCATAGAGTCTGTTCCACATCTTATTCTCTTTTGAGTCCACGCGGCATTCCTTAGACTAAAGAGGTGACGCATATCCTAAGACGTTGACCATTTCTTATAACAATGTTCCATACATCTTAACCTGATGGGAACAGTGAAGGGTTCATGCAAGCATCTACATGTGCAGTTCAGGCTCTGACGTGCGGGCAGCTTGCACATTTGTTTTATGGGAATTCTCCTGGCTTTGCCGCAGCCCTCCTGCATTGCACCAGTCATTGTAAGCAAAGTTTGTCTGCCACACTGTGAGTTTCAAGAATCCAATCTGGGCCTGCAACTCGACTTTGGGTAAGTACTTCAACTTTGTGTGGACTTGGGGTAAACAAATCACCAACAGTCTCTGCACCTCTGTCAAAGCCAGGAATGCCAGACTGCAATTAAGACTTTTGAAGCAGTCGCAAATCCAACTCTGCTTTTCAATTGCATTTCCCATCTGGCTACCGAATACTTCTGCTCTTACCTTTCGGTAGAGTGGAAACAGCCTCGTGCATGTGGACACAACACCCATCAGAGATGAATTACGTATGGAGCTCAGCCAAAGCTAGGAGTGTTGACAGTAGGGGAAATGACAGGGGGGGTAGGGGAGGGAAGTAGTAATTCCAGACAGAGAGAGTGAGTGAATCGACGAGAGAGGAAGGGGGGGAGGGAGAGGGAGAGGGAGAGATAGAGAGAGAGAGAGAGAGAGAGAGAGAGAGAGAGAGAGAGAGGGAGAGATAGAGAGAGAGAGAGAGAGAGAGAGAGAGAGAGAGAGAGAGAGAGAGAGAGAGAGAGAGAGAGAGAGAGAGAGAGAGAGTCGAGATTTTGGGGGTACCCGCAGCTGCATTCCTTGACTGGTTCATTTCAGAACGTTCAAGACTGGCATCAAAGGATGAGTATGAGGTGCCTCTGTAAGCCAGTCGCAGGGTCAGTCCCATTCAGTCCGCCCCACTCTACCCAAACTAGTGCTGCACGGGTGATAGGCATTGTATACCTGCTGGAGTCCGAAATGCACGAACAGGCATACGCGGAGTCCGAAAGGATTCGGCTGGGGTAGCCAGCATCAGTCCTGTCATGACTGGCTTGGGTGGAGTTCTCACAGGGACGCCTGCTGCACTGTGGGAATGCGCCTCCCCCGTCCCGCACTTCTGCACGCAACCTGGCTCAACTGAGATCTGGGTAAAATTTGCAGCAAAGATTTGCAGTTTTACAAGTGATCATAAGCCTCTCCAGCGCCCTGTCCCCATGCAAGCACCTGCAGCTGGCCCTACTACCTCCATAGCTAAAGAGATGGATATTGGGGGGGGGGGGGAGAAGAGGGGAACATGATGTGGGTGTTCAATAAGGAAATGCTCCCCCTCTACTCCGAACACATACACACATGCATGGGCAGAAACAAGAGGGGGGGGGGGCGGGGGAGGGACAGAGGCATGTCAGAGCAGCAAGATGGCTACATCGATGCAACAGGCCTATGCATATGTTGCTCGAGCATGCACTGCAACCTTAGCCAGAGCACAGGCCAAATGATCCTGACTCCACACATCACAACGGAGTTTTCCCAAAATAAAATTGTTTTTCAGGCTAATTGTGCTTAGAGATGCTGGGCTACGATAGATTGCGAACAAGGTGAGGGGTGGGGAACCAAACTAGCGAGAATTTCATCACACCGTTGGTCCAAATGGCCGGAGTGCTAAGGACAAACTTGACGGTACATGGCCCCTCTGGAGATAGAAGGGGAAGCCTGCTGTCAAGTTCTGGATGCCCTCAAGTAACTTCTTTTCTACTTAGTGGGGAGGGGTGGCACAGATTTGGGTGCGTGCATGCTCGCGCGTGTGCATGTATGGGTTGTGGGCCCGAGGACGAGGGGGGCAGAAGAGGGATGCTCCCTTTCAACTGATGCTCTAAATTTTGTGTTGATTTGAATAAAAGATAATTATTAAAAAAACTAACAAAGCACGGGTCTCCAGTTTGAAGGTCGATTTAGACTGGAGTCTGCCTTGTCCACGCAAAGACACGAGCAGGACACCGGGGGTTCACTAGTGCAAAAGGGCGAGGACGAGAATCTAACAGCAGGCTTGCTCACCGTGAACATCAACTCCCCCCACTCTCCTCCCCCAGGCAGCAGACCGCACCTGGATTGCAGGAACCAGCATGACCTCGCTCAGGCTGCTGCTCAGCAGCTTGAGATCATTCAAGCTGGTGACGAGGTCCTTCTCTGCTTCGCGCCCCTCATCAGACTCACACGAAGGTCCACAGGCCTGGGCGGCGGCCCTGCCGAGGTCCATGCAGGGCGTCAGAGTAACAGCGGACTGCCAGCTGCGCTGGCAATCCTCCGCCGGGTCCTCCGCAGCCTGCCTGGGCAGTACGAATGCGGTCGAGACCGCGTGGGGCTCGACCTGCAGGGGCTCGGAGTCCCCGGGGACCCGGCTCCACCGCAGGCGGCTGGGGGTGTGCATGAACCTGGGAGTGCGCAGGAAGTGGCCTGTCTTGCCTGCAGCGGGTTTTGCGGCCAGGGCCGACCCTGAGGGCTCCCGCGAGACCACCGCGGGGCTGCTTGGGGCTGGGAAGGGTGCGGAGGGCTGCAGCACGGCGGAGCCGGGTGCTGGCTGCATGGACGCCAGCTTTGCAGAGGCGATGGCCATGGCGCGGAGCACTGCTGTTGCGGGTATCTCCAGGGACCGGCGGAGGGCCCCGCCGCGGCGGCCGCGCCGCTTCTGCAGCACCGGCGACGCTGAGGGAGCGAGGTCTCCCACGACATCCAATGGCAGGGGCTCGGGCCCCCAGGAGCCCTCCATCTCGGAGGTCGACCTTCCGCTGCTGGATCGCGGTGTCACCGAGGGATCCTGCCGGCCCCCTCCGAGACCTGCTACCGCTGCCGGGCCCCAGTGTTTCTGAGGGACCTGGCGATCTTGGCGACGTTCCTCAACCTCCCCGCCTGGCCTTAGGGGAGTCCACCCTTGCTCCACAGCCGGAGAGGGAGGCACGTTCTCCTTGTCCGAGGGTGGCCGGCCGAGCCCCAACGGCTCCCAAGGGGAGTTTGGCGCGGAGGAGGGCGAGGAGGAGGTTCCGACATGAGCCGGGGATGCTGAGGCAAGGCCCTCTGCAGGGCTGGTGCCGCTGGATCTTGCAAAGCCGTCTTCCCTATCATAAGAGGCCTGGCCGCCGCTGACGTCATCCAAGGAGGGTCCCGTCGTGAGAGGCCTGGTCGAAGAAGCACCATGAAGAAGCACCGCTCCCTGCAGAAGCCCCGCTTCCGACTCTAAGCGCTCCTCCACTTCGGACGCTGCCTCAGGGGCTGCAAATGGAGGGTGCTCATCAGCCCCCTGTGCGGCTGCCGGACCCCACGGGGGCGTTGCAGCGGCTACTTGCGGCCCTTCGCTTGGAGTGCCGCTTATCCCAGCGATCGCGCAGCCTGGGACGGAACCGCCGCAGGGACCCTCGACACCACCATTTTGGGCATGCCGCTCGCCTGGACAAGAAGCATCACTACCTTGGGAAAGCTGATCGCTGCGAGAAGCAGCAACGCCATCAGCATGGGCAGGCTGGGGGCTGGGGCAAGCCCTGTCATCAGGGCGGGTCCCGGTTCCGCAGGTGGAGGGGCATGAGGGCGGCTGGTCCCTGGGGCATGGCAGGCCAGCCGGGAAGCTCAAGGGGCTGTGGGTTCCATGGGACGGTCCCCTGAGCGGTGTACTGAGGCCGTCACCGCCCCCAGTGGGTACTTCAGGGGAAGGAGCGCCTTGGCAGACGGCCGCCGGGTCCGATGCGTCGAGGTTGGGGCGGGCGTCGGTAGGACCGAGGGACCCGTCTATGGGAGGGTCCGCACAGACCGATTTGGCAGGGCTGAGGGCGTCGTCTGCATCTGTGTGCATCCTCTTCCCTCCGGCGTTGGCTTCCAGGGGAGGCCCTGAGGGGGTGCCGAGGTCCGGATCCCGTGCAGAGGTTGCGGCAGGGTAGGCCCTCAGGGGTTTGGCGAGATGCAGTGGCTCATTTGCTGCGTCGATCTGCTGCTGTCCTTTTCCCGCTGTGCGGGGCGTGAAAAATGTGCCGTTCTCCGAAGGCAAATGTGGAACGGACAGGCCATCGAGCTCAGCGGCCTGTGTGTTGCTGCCGCTGCGAGGAGGGGAGAGCGAGCCACACTGTGAAGGCTGATGCGAATGAACGTTGTCAGAGCCAGAGTCGCTGCGAATGGTGCGGGGTGTCGAAAAGGATAGTGGCAGGACCTGGCCCAAGGGCTCCTCGCAGGTGGTCCTGACATCCGCAGCGCCCAATGAAAAGGGAGGGGTCGCCCCCGCAGCAGTGAGACTGGGCGAGCTGGCACTCGCAGAGGTCCTCTCAGGGGTCCCTGCCCCGGATTGAAGGTTTTGCCGATGAGGCGAGGGGACCTGGGTTTGGGAGTAGGCCACATCCTCGGGCCGAGGCGATACAGGATGGCTCCCGGGGAGGGTGGCTGTTGCAATGCAGCGGAAGGAAGACGCAGAGAGGCCGAAGTCTGCAGGACCGGCCGTGGTCGTGGTGGCACGGGCGGAGGGAGCGGCCGGGACGACAAGGCCTGGATGATTGAAGAGCCTGTCGAGGGGGAGGGCCCACCGAGCGGGGCGGGAGCCATTCGGGGTTGCTCCCACGGGGCCGGTGCTTGAGGAGCCCCCTGGGGAGAGCTCGGAGACCCGCCGGGGCACCCCAGCCCCCGGGGTCGTGGCCGTTATGGGCCAGGTGGTGCTGTTGGAGCGCACTACCATCTCGCCTGGGGAGAAGCCGTTGGAGGCGGCTGGCTGGGATGGTCTTGGGGTCCGTAGGCCTTGCCCCATCAGGTGGCCCCACAGGGAAGAGCCGCCTTGAGAGGACAGCCCCCCATCTTCAAAAGCATCGTCGAAGTCCCCAACGGGATCTCCGGTCTTCCGTGCCTGCGTGCCGTGCCATCGCCCCATAGGCTCGCTCCTATTTAGGACCCTTCTGCTCCCATTGTGAGAGAGCTTGTGGGACGGGGGGGAGAAGGGGGCAGGGTTTGGGGAGTGGGAGTGGGGAGGGTGGGGGTCGGGGAGACCGAGAGAAAGGGGGGGGAGGAGGGAGACGGAGACGGAAAGGGGGGGGGGAGAGAGAGAGAGAGAGAGAGAGAGAGAGAGAGAGAGAGAGAGAGAGAGAGAGAGAGAGAGAGAGAGAGAGAGAGAGAGATATACAGGCAGTGAGGCAGCAGAATGAGCATGTCTGACGGGTTTGAACCATATGACATGCTCAACTCACAAGGGAATGTTGAGAAAGGCAAGCGATGGTAAGGCGGGGGCGGGCTCACCTGGCTGGCCAGGTCATCATAGGCATTCTTCAGCAGGTTGAACTTGACATCCTGCTCTTCTAATTTCTTGTGGAGGTCTGCCACTTCCTGATCGTGCTCCAGCCGTGATTGCCGCAGCTGCCTCTCCGCCACAGCCGTGTCACTGCATACAGCCTGCATATCTTGGCAACCAGGTTCTGACCCGAGTCTTCATTCCTGCTGTCCTGGAGACACCTACAGAAGCGGATGACAGGAGAGGGGCGCAAGGGAGGGAAGCCCAGCACCTCTCCAAAAAGTTCGAACACACCATATGTGACACCATGTCCAAATGTCCTCATGGACTACGCTTAACTTCCTGCCGCCCTTTCCCCACACTTGAGAGAAAGAGAGAGAGAGGGGGGGGAGGTGGGGAAGAGGGAGAGGGAGAGAGAGGGGTGTAGGACAAACTCCCACACCCGCCCACCCACCCACCCACCCACCCACACCCACACACACACACACACACACACACACACACACACACACAGAGAGAGGGAGAGAGAGAGAGAGAGAGAGAGAGAGAGAGAGAGAGAGAGAGAGAGAGAGAGAGAGAGAGAGAGAGAGAGAGAGAGATACTCAGAGAGAGGGGGGGGGAGAGGGAGAGAAAGAGAGAGAGGAGAGGGGGGAAGAGCGCACGCAAGAGAGGAGCAGGGGGGGTAAGGTTAAGAGAGGCCCCTCTATTTGGAAGACAGAGGCTCATGAAAATATCAAGACTGGAGGCAC
Organism: Botryococcus braunii; assembly: GCA_002005505.1. NCBI lineage: Eukaryota > Viridiplantae > Chlorophyta > Trebouxiophyceae > Botryococcus > Botryococcus braunii. Next base: position 372,923 of record KV908423.1, read on the forward strand.
GTAAAGAAAATTACGAGTGGAACGAGGGAGGCCTTGTGACAAACCTGCGAGCGGCGGCCAACTGGAGCTGTAGGGCAGCCACATGTGTGGAGGTGGCAGCAGATAGAGCGGCATCCCGCTGAGTGGCTGCGACATGGGCTGCAGCAGCAGCCTGCTCCTTGTGGATGAACTCCGCATCAGCGAGGCGCCGCTCTGCATCGTCCGCCCGCCATGTGGCCTTCTTTGCTCTGTCTTCTGCTGCGTCCAGCTCCCCCTGGGGCATTCCGAGCAGAAGCAGGGGTCACACACATAACTCTACTGACACAGCAGGGTTTCAGGCCCTCCTTGTGTATTCTGTGCATGCAAATCAGTGGCGGAGGGAGAGTGGGGGAGGGGGGTTTGGAAGACATGGAAGATGGGCCGGCGGTGATCTATAACGGTTGTGGGATTCTATTACAGAGGGTGTGATGTCGGGATACAGTTGCTGTATGGGGGACAACTTGCTACAGTCTGTGTTCTCGTCGTTTCAGGGGTGTGGTCTTATGAGCCCTAAGTTATGGGCCACACTTATGTGTGACAACAATCTCCACCAGGCCTAACAGTATCTTCCAGTGTCTAATATTGGCCTCGAGGATGGTTTTCTTGGTATCGGCACACAGGAATACGCATCGCCCCAGAGGGACGGGAAGGGGCAAGAAGATGGGCCTGGCATTTTGGGTGCTTGATTAGGCTTTAGCACCATTGGCGACCCACTGTTCCGGGATGTCAAGGCTCTAAATGTGCAGGTACTTTTGTTGATGTGTGTCTTGAGAGGAAGGAGGGTTTGTGAGTGCGTTGCTTGGTGGAAGGGGGATGAATCCCAATTGATGTAAACCTTCCAAACTCTCTCTAAATTGTTAGCTCTGATTCTCATACAAGACAGACCGTATTGAGACCTGGGAGGATGCATTACCGGCAAACCCCGTCTCCTGTCCACAAAAAGTGGTCGATGTTTCTGCCCAGTCAAGCGAGCACAGCTGGAGATGTTTCCAACTAAGAGAGGATGTTGAGATGAAGCAAATCCAGGGGAGTTGCTGTTGCTCATAGACTGCAAAGATGCGCAGATACCTGCATTAGACAGCTCCCAGACTAGGCAACCGAGATTTGTTTCTAGAATGCCTTTAGCCACAATGGCTGGTTCCAGACGTAATATTTCCTTCCTTCCTTCATATGGGTGGTTGGCTACACGGGTTAGCATCTGGAGGGAATGGACATGTGAAGGCATGGTTGCACCCACCTGCAAACTGGCCCTGCTTGCACGGACTTGTTCCAGGTCTTTCTCATGCTCGTCCACAGTTTGCAGGAGACGGTCCTCAGAAGCCTTCAACTCCATGACTGACTTCTCAAGCTCCTGCAACACATACATCTCCATCAGAAACACTCCATGTAACCCAATCATGTGGTCGGCTCGGTCATTGACCATTAATGGCGCCTTTATGCGGGAAGCACTACTGGAAGGGGTACTTGGCCGAGTTGCAGGCCATTGCCCTGGATTTGTTACCAAGCACGACCCTCTTCAGACAGGCTCTGATACATCACACAGTGTGTGCCCCGGAAGGTGACCCGACGCAGCAAGAGGGCTTAGAAGGGCCTATAAACTGAGCTTCGTGGCTCACATGTGCATATCCACGGTTGCATTCGCTCTGTTGAGCGGCCCCAAACGTCCTGGGGCAGCATCCCATCAACTCTAGAAATGTTTTAAGCAAGCATTATGCACAACGCCGATGACGGTGAGTGTGAGGGAAATATGACTACCTTGGGCCAACGCCTCATTCCCTCACAAACTTTCCTGCTGGTCGAACATTTCAAAATTTCTTCCCTGGCCACTACGTTTCCGGCTTTCCCACAAAGCACATTGGTCATCGTTTGAAGGAAGCAAAATTACATGCCCTGATAACTGCAGGCTCTTGAAGATGCTCTTTTGTTTGCTGCCTCCATGCCTGCCTGCCTGCCTGTCTCGCACGCGCGTGTGTGTGCGCACACACTCTGCTTCACTTGGGAGAGAGGGGGGAGGGGGCGCCAATGCAAGATCACGCCTGCTGCCTGCATAATATTTGGGCCAAGCAGGCGAAAAGTTTCACCTGGACCTGGCGCCGAAGCGAGTCCAGCTGAATCTTCTGCACTTTCGTGATGGACATTTCCAAGCGGAGGCTTTCCCGTTCCAGGCTCAGCGCCGCACGGAGTCCACGGGCGGCCCCTTCAGGCCGGTCTTCAGGGGCAGGCTCCCGCTCCGCGATGCGTTTAGGCTTCTCCACAGAAGCCAGCACTGGACGCCGAGCAGACGGCGGGGTTGGGTGCAGCAGATCGGCTCCTCCATAGGAACTCATGCCTCTGCTGGGGTGTTGGGGGGCCTCAGGCGACACCGTGGACTCTGTAGTTGGCCTGGACGCAGCTGGGGAGCGGGGGGTGAGGTCTTGACCCGGCATGAGTGAGTGTATCAGAGGACGCCTAGGAGCGGCCCTGCTTTTCTTGACATCCCCCAGAGGTGATGCCCTAAGGGCTGCCTGCGGTGAGGAGCGGTGAGTAGCCGAGCGCAGGGCCATGCTGGCCGCAGGCCCCTGATGGACATCTTCAAGGAGATCCAACAGCCTGCTGTGGCGGAACTCCCGGGCCAGGTCCTGTGGTGTCCTGCCCTCGTTGTCCACGGCCAAGATGTCTGCTCCTGCCTGCGAAGTAGGAGCGCAATCATGTCGTGTTGCAGCGGTACCTACTTCCTGCCTCAGGAGAACTGGGTCAACATCAATTACCCCGGCAGCGAATGGGCCGAGAGAGAACTGTCTCAACGAAAGGAACTATGAATTCTTTGAGAATGTGAACATCTTCTTGCCTAACTTTTGTTTATAACCCTTGTGCATGTGCATGTGTGTGTGTGTGCTTGTGTGGGGGGGGGGGGGGGGCGATCGATGGTGTATAGACCAGTCAGTGTTCATAGATTGGGCTCACGTCAATGAGTGTTTGGGTAGTCGACTTCACGCCTTTTGCGGCAGCATAATGCAGTGGGGTTTGTCCACTTGCATCAGCTACATTGGTTGACATCCCCAAAGCCAGAAGGGAGTCCACAATCTGGCTTGAACATCCTGCGCGAGAAGTCTTCCCCACCGCGTAGTGCAAAATCGAGCGACCGTCGTTGTCGACAACCTCCACATCAGCTCCTGTAATGCCCGCACAACATCTTAAACTGCTTTTCCACTTCTTGCATCTCCTTATGTAAGCACCATCAACTCCATTTGCAGTTGTCTATGCACCCTGTGTGTAGTTTGCTGAGCACCCACCAAGGCTGTAGGTAACATTCAATCCTTCCTTAAGATCTTACAGCATAGCATCACAATGACATGCTGTTATGCTAGAATCTATCTTTGCATGAGCGGAATTGCAACCACTATTGATAGACAACTTTCATTCGGAAAAGGCATCAGGTTTGCCAGCCAAGGGATGCTATACATACATGAATCTTGTGCTTTGACCTCAACTACCAGTGCTTCCAAGGATTGCTCATCAATAATCATTGACACCTTGTACTTCACGTATATCAAGCCCCAGTTTAAATTAAAACCATATTTTAATTGCAAAGTACATTCATACAATGTAAGCACCTTGCTGTTGGCCACCCTTTTCGCGGATGGGCCAGGCCCCATTGGCTCTTGAAGTTTGGGGTTCAATAGTGTGCAAGACAAGCAAGCAATCCTTCCAGCTCTTGTTGTGGGTTTGAAGAGCAGTCACAGGTTAGAGTCAAGTATGCCTGAATGAATGGAGGGTCATAGAGCAGGGAGCATGGCTAGGTGATGTAGCATGCAGGGAATGGAAGAGTTTTAAGTGCAACAATACAGCAGGGGCAATGATCAGCATGAAGGAACATTTGGGGCATGGAGGAGGCCCCGGCATTGGAATTCCATGACATGAAGCATGAGCAAACTTGGGCATGACATTTTCTTGGCATGTCGGATGTCATGCAAGATGCAGGGGTAAGGCTGGGCACGTAACAAGGATTTTTTTTGGGGGGGGGGGCGGGGGGGGGTGGGGGAGGTGTCCCCGAACGGTCCGTCCTGAGTGATGAACGAGAATGTGGCGACCTTGTAAGATAAAAAGAGCTCAATTAAATGAGGAATGATGCAAAGGTGGCAAACCTGCAGACAGGAGAGCGTTTACAGCCCCTTGATGATTGCCACTGACTGCTATGTGCAGGGCAGTCCGTCCAAGTTTGTCCTTCATATTAATATCTGCAAGCACATTCTCTCCTCTGAGCCCTCAGCCTTACATGAAAGTATTGTGCTTTTGCATCAAGTGTTGGGACTTACTTCCACACTCTGTGGGGACCGCCCTACCAGGCTTGAGGGCCCTGCCTTCAGAGGTTGCTTTTAACGTTCTAAGCAGGACATAGAATTTCCGATAAATTCTTTTGTCAAATGTCCCACCTGCTTTGTATTTGATCAACTCTGCAACTATTTCTGGAGCATGTGTGCTGTTGCTGGAGGCAGCTAAATGCATCGGCGCTGAACCAGCAATGTCAGCTGCATTTTGGTTGGCCCCCAAATCCAGAAGTGCTCTGACAACCAAGGCCTGGCCGGAGGAGACTGCCACATGTAGAGGTGTCTGGCCGTCTGCATCACGCGCATTCACGTCCAGGCCTTCCTCCACAAGCCACTTAATCTGCCCATTCAATACCATTGTCTTGGCCCAAGGACAAACAACAAGGTCATACTTAGAAGCTCATGGGGGGTGGCCCCTGCTGCCTGCAGTGTAACAATAGTATGAATATGGGGACAGATATGGGGACAATACACGAATGACACAATAGTATGAATGTTTAATCATAAATTGCCAGAGGGTGGTACCCAGCCATTGACCATCCAATTTACAATAGAAAAGTGCTGTCAAATCCTGTTTGCCTGGAATCTGTTTGATATAACAACTCTGAAATGACTATGTACCTTACTGGAAACCCCAGGGTTGCAGGAACACTTCCATGAAACTGTTCTGGCTATACTGGGTTTTGAAAGTAGCAAAGGCGCAGATATCGTCCCCAGTCGAATCCATGGGGTCTGAGCATAATGTACCTTTTCAGGGTCGCTGAACATGGCTGCGGCATGAAGATTAGTCTTTCCATCCTCTCCAACGCTCTCAAGGTCCACTCCAAAGCGAAATAGAGGGTTCTGTTGAGGATTGCTGGACTTCTCCCAGGCTCTGCCCCTTCGCGGTTTCCCTCGTCCCATTCCGGACCTGCTGCTTCGGGTACGTCCGCCAAGCTTTCAAGCCGCTTTTTGATATTTTATGAACAGATTTTGATCCTGAATTAGTTGCCGAAGGGGTATGAGTAGTATGGACGTCCCGAAATCCTAACCTCCCCGACAAAACACACCCCCCAAGCCTGTTCCAGAAAACTGTGAAGTCCATAATCCAATGCCATAGGCCACGGGTAAAACTGGTAAGAGGTGTGGATTTGCGCTCATTTTAATCATTCCTCATTTAGTCGCACATTTTACACTCCTGCTTTGCTTTATATGGTTTGCCGATGGCACCAATACATCGACCAGTTGGACACCGCAAACAGTTAGCGGTATCGGTACATTCAGAGCAAACATATTAAAGTGCACTAAACAATACTGTAAGCAGAACGAAAGCACCTCAGAGCATTTGTTCATCTCCACGAACTTGCTTTCCTACCGGCAGGTAGTGCCAGGTACCTGAGCATTTCAAATCCGGGCCGTTGTTCAACTGGGGAGAATTGTCAGACAATGGGCCGGTTTCGTACACGGGGATCCACAATTTGCAGGCCGGACAATCACCGTGGATTATCCACGGACCGTTGGGGGACCGACTCGGGTGACCGTATGCCCGGTCGTACTGCACCTGATATCTGGGCTAGATGAGAGAGCACAGGGGCATTGCCAACCTATAAGGCCTTCTACTTCCTCAAGTGGAACTTCGTCGTTTGGAAAACAAATGGACGCAGCGGTGCTGTCTCAACATTTTTTATGGCTTCCAATTTTCCTCGTGATCTGCAAGTGCGAACTCGCGCATCCACCGTTCAATCGTCCAGTCTAGAATGCCTAATTTTGTATCAGCGCTTGATCTTGGTCAACTTTAAAGCCTGTTCTATAGCAGGTCCTTTAGACTCTGGAATACCCTCTCTGTGGGAACGGCGTGGCTTGTGCGAACATAGGTGGTACTCCTGCCCAAAGATATGGCGCATTTCCCGGCCGGAATAGATATTTTCATTCTTGCCGGACAAAGTAATATGGCTGGACGGGGAGGGATCTGTCGGCACAGTGATGGTAACAAGGTGTGGGACGGCTTCCTGCCTGCGGAAGCCCGTCCTCATGAAGGTGCGCGTTGGCGCAGTACCAATGGAGCAAGCACTTGTGGTGGATTTAAATCTTTGAAAAATACAAAGTTGTGGCTTTGACTACACCTGTAGCTGAATCGAATTGCTGAAGCACTGCATCAAATGTCGTGTCCTAGGTCTGGGTGATCAAATGCATGCCTCGTTTTGCCTGCATGGCCAGCGAACATGCAGACACTTGCTGAATTTAAGGAACTATCATGGAATAATCCGATCTTAAACTATCCCTTCAGCTGGATTCATGGCTTCATTGCAATGCTGTCCCTCTCAAAAAGAAGTCAGTTGCTGGTCACCCATGGCCTTGTATGTGACTTGCATCCCTGCTGAATGCATGGCTCAGGCAAGTCGGGGGCTTTTGGGATTTTCATATTCTTGTCGGGATTCCTTGATGCCAATTTGTGCAGCAAAGCACGATTCGTTTTTCTATTTTATGTTCTCATTGGTTTGCAATTTAAGGCAGTCCTGACAATCTCTAAGGCAGCTCAATCAGCCCTTCCATGCACTTAACCTCATTGGACACATCTTCTCCTCTTAACGTGGGACTGTCTCCCCTTCACCTGAAAGCCCCATGTGATGTCCCTTGTGGGGGTCTTCAGGGGTGTTCATGCTGTCTTTGGACCAATCATGGGTCATCGCTGAGGAACCAATGCACAAAGACTTTGACAAGTATGTAGGTCCCTTGGTGACTGTTATTGTAAAACTCCCTTTGCATCTACAGGAGACTTCAACAGAGCTGAACCTTTTTGAATGTGGATGGCAGCCATCCTCTTCCCGCAACACACGCACACACACACACACACACACACACACACACACACACACACACACACACACACACACATACACACACACAGGGAAGGGGGGGAGAGAGTGAGAGAGAGAGGGAGAGAGAGAGAGAGAGAGAGAGAGAGAGAGAGAGAGAGAGAGAGAGAGAGAGAGAGAGAGAGAGAGAGAGAGAGAGAGAGAGAGAGAGAGAGAGGGAAGGAGGGAGGGAGGGAGGGAGGGAGGGAGGGGGAGGGAGGGAGGGAGGGAGGGAGGGAGGGAGGGAGGGAGGGAGGGAGGGAGGGAGGGAGGGAGGGAGGGAGGGAGGGAGGGAGGGAGGGAGGGAGGGAGGGAGGGAGGGAGGGAGGAGAGGAGAGAGAGAGAGAGAGAGAGAGAGAGAGAGAGAGAGAGAGAGAGAGAGAGAGAGAAATAGAGAGAGAAATAGAGAGAGAGAGAGAGAGAGAGAGAGAGAGAGAGAGAGAGTGAGAGAGAGAGAGAGAGAGATAGATAGATAGATAGATAGATAGATAGATAGATAGATAGATAGATAGATAGATAGATAGATAGATAGAGAGAGAGAGATAGATAGATAGATAGATAGATAGAGAGGGGGGGGGAGGGAGAGAGAGAGGGGAGGGGGAGGAGGGAGGGAGAGGGGGGTGGGAGGGGGGGAGAGGGCGTGAGGGAGGGTGGGAGGGAGGAGGGATGGAGGGGGGGGGATAGAGGTGGGGGCGCTGAGAGAGAGGGAGATCGGGAAGAAGAGGGGGGAGTAAAAGATAGGGGGGGGGTACATGTCTGAAAGGCACTTCTGTTTTCCCCTCTCAGATTGTGAGCGAGCACTTAGCAGGGGGAGCACTTCCAGATGTGAAAGGTTGTCCGTTCTCGCATGTTGGCTGGTAATGGGTGGGCCCGGCTACCAGAAAAGCCTTGCTACCTCAACAGTACTTGTTGCATCACCAAACCAGCAGTTGGCCTTACAGGGTTTGCAGAAGTAGCGAAGTGAACAGGGTCCCACTGCTCTGGATATACCTCATCTGCTAGCAGATGAGGTATATCCAGAGCTTTTGTCATTTAAGGGACCGTTGTCATGACGGATTTTCGCATTGTCATGGTGGATTTTCCCTTTGTCATGATGGAATTTCGTTTTTGGCATGCTGGAACTTCCCATGGTCATGATGGAGGTTCCCATTGTCATGATGGAATTTCCCATTGACATAATGAACTCTTCCATTGACATGATGGAGTTTTCCATTGACACGATGGAGTTTCCCATTGCCATGATGAAATTTTCTATTGCATGGTGGAATTTCCCATTGTCAAGATGGAATTTCCCACGACAGTCAACTCGAAGGCATTTTGGGCCCCACAGGAAGGCGTGCGGAGTAGGCCCGGGATTGGTGTTTGCTCGGGCATTGCTGCACGACCAAGACGTGGTAGGTTACCCAATCCTGGAGCTTTGTAGAGAGGAAACCTTTTGGTAAAGTAGTTGCTTCTGCCTGCGGAACTCCATGCAGCAATCATCAGCAACTTCAAGCAGGGATCCGCAGGATTTCTGGCAGGAGTCCGTGGGAACTCTCTGCGGTAATTCCTAGAGCAACTTCTTGGAGCTCTATGCGGTGGTCCCTGAGAAGTTTTGCGGCAAATTTTAGGAATTCTATGCGGGGATACCTAGGATTTCAGTGTGGGGGATCCCTAGGGACTCTATACTGGCCTATGATTTTAGTGGCGGGGATCCCTAGGGACTCTATATGGGCATCTCTAGGATTTCAGTGGGGGGGGGGGGGGATCTCTAGGGACTCTCTACGGGCATTCCTAGGCTTTTGGTGCTGGGCACCCATACGAACTTCATGCAGGGATCCCTTGGAATTCTCTGCCAGAGCGCCTAGGTGCAGGAGATGCTCTCATGCCATTCAAATCTGATCACTGCTCCCTACAACTTCTTTGCTTCTTTGCTCCCTACAACCGTCTCTGCTTCTATGCTCCCTAACACTTCTCTTCTTCTCTGCTCCCTGCAGCTTCTCCGTTTGCGGCTGTTTGAATGTGCGGTCTGCAGACCAAGTGTGAGCCGAGGCCATATGAAAGCCCCTCTGACTGTGGACGTAGGCCCTTTGGGTGTGCACACGGAATGAAACCTAGGGCCCCCAAACCCCGTGGTCCCCTGCCCAATGATGTAGTCCTTTCTGTTAATTGACTCTGTTAATGGACTCATCCTATTGACTTGGCAGGTCCTGATCTGTGGCTCCTGGATCCTCCTGCTTCCTGAAGTGTGGCTTCTGGTTCCCCTTGCTTCCTAATATGCTGCTCTGGGTCCCTAATTTGTGGCTCCTGGTGCACAAACCAACACACACACACACACACACACACACACACACACACACACACACACACACACACACACACACACACGCACGCACGCACGCATGGATAGGGGGCGGGAGACGGGGGAAGGGGGGGCGGAGGAGAGAGAGGGGAGGGAACGAGGAAGAGGAAAGTGCCTAGCAGTGATTTGTGGGCATCCCCAAGGTCCTGCACCGAAGAGTGTAACGTTAATCATTGAAAGCCTAGTCTTTGTAATCCTAGGCATCCCCAAGGTCCTGCACCGAAGAGTGTGACGATGATCATTGAAACCCTAGTCTTTGTAATCCTAGGGATCCCCAAGGTCCTGCACCGAAGAGTGTAACGTTAATCATTGAAAGCCTAGTCTTTGTGATCCTAGGGATCCCCAAGGTCCTGCACGGAAGAGTGTGACGATGATCATTGAAACCCTAGTCTTTGTAATCCTAGGGATCCCCAAGGTCCTGCACCGAGGAGTGTAACCAATCAGTCCAATCAGCTGGAAGGAGCTGCTGGGAACCGCCTGGACTGTGCGGCACCAAAGCCCGACCCTTTTCCGGCCCCATCGGGCTGGTCCCCTGTGCCTTTGGGGGATCGTCGGTCTCCCAATGGCAGCCCGGCCAGCCGTTGTACTCCCGCCTGGTGAGTTCCGCTCTTTTGCCCTTCTTGGCCCTGAACATGCAAGTCGATGTTGCTCTCTTGGCCATGAACATCAAAGTCATCGTCATAATATGCCAACGGAAGATAGGATTTTTCAGAACACCCTCTTTTCCATTCTTCTGCCAATTCGATTGTTCCTGATTCATTAGTAACTTCTATTCCTTCATCAGTAGTTGGGGCTTCCAAGTTTCGGGGTTAGGGTTCCAAACAAATAGCGGAACAGCGGAAGAGTTCCAAAGGAGTAGCGGACTAACCGTATGTTCTGTTGGCATTTTCTCGTCATTTCTCTCCTTGGCTATGAACATCAAAAGTTGGGTTTCCCTTCTTGGCCCCGTGTTCGAACGTCAATGTCATTTTTTCTCATTGGCACCTGAACATATAAAATTGATTTTCCCTTCATGGCCGTAAATTCATCAACATCATGAAATCGTCTTCCCTTCTTCGCTTTGAACATCAAATGTCGGTTTTCCTTTCTTGGCCATGATCATCAATGTCAATTTCCCTTCTTGGCACCTGAACATCAGAAAAGCGGTTTTCCCTTCGTGGCCCTGCACATCAAAGCTGGTCTTCCCTTCTTGGCCCGGAACATCAAAATCATTTTACATTCTTGGCCCTTAACATCAAAATTCGATTTTCCCTTCTTGGCCCTGAACATCAATGTCAATTTCCCTCCTTGGCACCTGAACGTCAAAAAGTGTTTTCCCTTCGCCGCCATGAACAGCAAGTCCCTTACCGGCGTCCAGTATTAGTTTATATGCTTGGCCAAATGTGCTACAGCTGTGGACAACAACGCCTATGTATGGAAATGGAAGTGGCTGCGCCACAGCTGTTGCTTGACATGCTTACCAACGAGGAGTTGCTCTGTGCACTGTGGTGCAGCATTAAACCATCTGATGTCTCAGCCAAGACTCAGCTGTCCATGACGGAGCAGGAGCGCAAAATCATGCTGACGGGCGCGGACACAACTCGCTCTGGTCCACCCTAGGGCCTCACCTTTCCCATGCATTGTTTTTAGCGTCCACTGAAGCAGCTGGGGTGAAACCTGTTTTAACATCTGAAAAAATTAAAAATGTTTCAAAATACAAATACAGGGACGAGATGTTGCCCCCCCTTCCCCCGGGAGGGGGGGGGGGGATTTACGAGAGCACTCACGGGGTCAGCCATCTCCTTGATTCTCAGCGAAGTGCGTGCTTACGTTTCAACGCAATTTGGGATAGTCTATACCTGTTGGAAATGAGTGGGGCACCTTGGTGTTGAACCATTTGGGCCAAGACGCCCTAAGTTTGTTTCATGCAGAGGAGGCCGTAAAGCGGCCCTTGACTTGGTCAGAGACTCGTTCTTTGCTTTAAAATGCATTTTTCGACCTGATACTCAACGCTGTCTACCTGGGAGAGCAATTGGACTCCCTTGATTTGCAAGAATTTCGAGAGCAAAGGCTGCCTCATTGCCTTCCGCCACATCTTTCAAACGTTGTCAGCCAAACTGGGACCTCAATTGCAAAAGGTCTGATGAAGATCATGTTGAGCATCTGTATGACATTTTACCTGGACTCTAACCGCCAACTCAGATTTTTCCAAACAGGTGAAACGTATTGATGTGCTAGGTGCTTTGCGCACTGCCCAGATGGGCCTAGAGAATACTCCCAGCAACATTCATAAAGGAGCAAAGGACTCACATCTGAATGCAGGTCATTCTGCAGACCCATATATGGGTCTGCAGAATATACCCAACTGGGCATGAATCCATATATGGGCCTGCAGTATATTCCCAGCTGGGCATGAATCGACAAAGAGGGGTCACACTCCTGGTGGTGCTTCGGTTAATGGCGGTGGTGCCTACCACAATCGTGCGGGGCTCAGCAACAGCCGCCCTTCGCAGCCTTCACGTGACGCAAGCAGACCAGTAGCGGCCAGCAATCCTGGCAACCCGGGCAATGGCCACCACTACAGGGCTCAAGAGCATGACAACAACCGTCGACGTACAGCGTTTTGATTTCCTGAAGGAGAGCAAGGTAGTCTCTCCTTCCCTTTGTGACCTTTCTGCTCGATTACTGCAATGCAACACAACTCAACTTGGCTTCCGAGTACTACTACGAAAGCTGGTTTGGCGATTCTTGCAGTATGCCTGCCTTGAAACATCTGCAGAAATCTGTATTGGAGCCACATGCAACTATGCAAGAGCTCTTGACAACAAGGGGCCCATACTGTAGGTATGGGAAGGGTATTGAGTAACCTAGGTATGGGTAGGGTATTGGATAACCTAGGTATGGGCCCATCAAAGTTGTCTAGAGCTCTTGAATAGTCGTCTGTAACTCCAAGACAGATTTCTTAAGATGTTTCAAGTAGGCCTATGGATTGGTTTTGCCCATTAAAGTTGTATAGAGCTCTTGCATAGGTGGATGTGCCTCCAATGTACATGGAGGTTTCTTAAGATGTTTCGAGTAGGGCATATTGCAAGAACCGCCGAACTCGGAAGCCAAGCTGAGTTCTTGTTGCTTTGCAATAATCGAGCAGAAAGATCACAAAGTGAAGGAGAAACTACCTTCACTCCTTCACTCCTTCACTAATTAGTCACTTACAAGTCAAACGCTGTACCTCGACGTTTAAACGATAAAATTTGTTGTCATGCGCTTGCTCTCTGTAGTGGTGGCCATTGCCAGGATTGCTGGGCGTTACTGGTCTGCTTGCGTCAGCTGAACACTGCGAAGAGCGGTTGTTGTCCAGCCCCCACGATCATGATAGGCAATGGTGGTACCACCCCGCTTAATAGAGGGACCACGAGGAGTGTAACTACCGCCCCCCCCCCCCTTTGTTGACCCATACCGGGGATGCCCTGCATTCACCTGAGGCCTTTTCTGCTTAGTTAATGGGTGGTCATGTCGCTGGAAATGTTCTCTAGGCCAAATGTGGAAGTACGTAAACACCGTAGCACATCAATTAGTTTCATTGTCTCTGGAAAAATCGGATTTAGCTGTTAGCGCCCAGGGAAAATGTTATACACATGTTTAATATGATTTCCATCAGAAATTGAGGTCCCAAACTGGTTGACAACGATTGAAAGGTGTGGCTGAAGGCTATGAGTCCGCCTTTATTCTAGAAATCACTGTAATCAAAGGAGTCCATTTTTTCTCCCAAATAGACAGCAGTGTGTGTCAGGTCGACAAACGCATTTGCAAAGAGATCTCTAGAGGGCAAGTCTCTGACCATATCAAGGGCTGATTCATGGCCTTCATGGTCATCTCTGCATGAATCAGGTCTAGGCCGTTGCCGTCCAAATGATTTGACGGCAAGGTGTCCCATTCATGTTTGAACAGGTGTAGACAAACCCACTTGGGTTGGAAGATAAGCACGCACTTGGTTCAGAAACAAGGAGATGGAGACCCCCGCGAGTGCTCCCGTGAATATTTTCGGGAGGGGGCGACATTTCATCGATTCACTTGCTTTTTGAAATATTCTGAGACTTCTCAACCGTTAAAAATAGGGTTCACCCAGCTGCTTCAGGGGACGCTAACAAGGAGGAAGGTGGGGGTTTACCCGAGAGAGTTGCGTCTGCGCCTGTCAGCATGACTTTGTGCTCTTGCTCCGTTTCCCATTGGGTTTGTCCATTGGGTTCCCGCTCTCGTTGGGAGTGAAAAAGTATCCCAGGCTGACTCGTGAGTGGAAGCTGTGGGTGGTGCGTCAAGGAAAACCGGACTGTAGCTGCCATGTCAGCTCCGGGCGCCTGCCTTCGGGCTCTGCTTTGGTATCAGGTATTTATATACACCTCATCCCCCTTTCCGCCGCCCCTCTTCTCCCTTGGAGCCTTCATGACGCGTCATGTGTAACATTCAATAATTCAAGTGTTGCTT
>KV908423.1:389383-404383 GCA_002005505.1 Botryococcus braunii
CGTGGCTTCTTTACATGGTCATTATATTAGTTCACAGCCATGCCATGACCCTGTTGGTGGCGATGCTCTGAAGCACAGCCGGCTTGAAGCGAGTCGATGTGACTCCGGGGGCCTTCATCAAGCATCACAACATTACTATGTGCATTTGGGGCCGCCCGTGCGTGCGTGCGTGCGTGTGTGTGTGTGTGTGTGTGTGTGTGTGTGTGTGTGTGTGTGTGTGTGTGTGTGTGTGTGTGTGTGTGTGTGTGTGTGTGTGTGTGTGTGTGTGTGTGTGTCCATATCCAGTTTGCCAGTAGAGCTGCGTCATGCACGAGATACGAATTCGTTGGTAATCACTGCTTCCAAGCTACCACTCGTGGTGGCTTGCTTGTTACAATTGTATGAGTCAGGTGTTGATAATGGCGGCGTATGCCCGTCCTTCGCCTCTTCTCTTCTACCCATTCTTGCGTTCCTTTGCAGTAACACAATTGGCAGACTTCTCTCACAGTGGTAGCACATGCAATCAGGGAAGGGAGCTAATGCAGAGGCAACGCCACATAAGCAACAGACGACACAATTGTGTGTTTGGCCTTGTACAAGGCCAAATACTTTAGAGGTTGGTAGATGCACGCATGCTGAATGCCTGGAGTAAAGACAATAGAATTGCTGCATCTTGCACTGCCACTGAACTACATGGCCGTACGAATGCAGGCTTCACTTGCATCAATATCGTAATTTCGACATGTGTTGGCCTCATTACTGGAGGAGGGGCTTCCAAAGCTCTGCGGATTCTCCTGAATCTCCTGAACCTGCCGAATCTCCTGAATCTGCCGAATCTCCTGAATCTGCTGAATCTCCGAATCTCCTGATGCGGCAGAGCTTTCTAAGCCGCTCCACCAGTGATGAGGCCAAGGCCAGGTTTGCAGGGGTTGTGGCTTTGAGAGAACGGTTCACGTGTACTGCCATAACATGTGTGGTGTGTGGCCGTGTGGGGGTGTGGCTTTGTTTTTGGCATGCCCTCCTTTTGCAAACATGGTCATGCCACGTGTGACGTTCTATAGCTAAGGGAGGACCTAAATAGGTATCACGCAGGGTTATGAGGTGGGAAGGGGACGTTGCAGGAGGATGGTGTGCATCTGGAAACATCCACACAAGTCGCCCTTGGACAAGCTCTGGCTCACCTCTACCTGGAGACAGCAGAAGCAACCAAATCGCCCTGCTGACTAATTCTGCAGCCTTGAAGCATGTGCACATGCCACAAAGCTCCTCGGCAACCTTGACACGCTCTTTAAAATTATCGTTGAAGAGGAGATTTGGTGGGGCTTGGGCTTGGGAGTTTTGGCGTGGGGCGGCGAGGTTGCGTTTGTAATGAAGTGGGGTACTTCGGACCTGCCAATTTGCGTAAAAAGGGGCCATCTCGGACATCTACAGACATGTATGCAGGTCGCCCATTGAAAATTCCTGGCTGACCTCACTTGGACACGTGTGTGCATGTGCACCGTAGCAGCAGCCTACCCGTTTCACGAGTTATTCTTGAAAGCGTCTGCAGCTGCACACTTCGCCTTCTGTGTCCGTTCCACGCAGTGGTTGAGTTACTGCGTCTCTGGTGTTCTTCACTCGGCAGGACGACCTCCTGACTGTTGTGCTTTGATGAGTGCTTGAAACCAAGTGTATCAGATTGAGCTTGCATGAATATGATCATATGATCTGCATTCACCCCTATATGTGTAGCGCTAAAAGCTTGCTGCAAGATCTCCCTCTCTTTACTGGAGCCATGTTATGTTCGCCATATGGCAATATTTGTATGAGGGAATGTCAGCAATATCAATGTTGCTGACATGCATGTAATGTATTATTAGCAACAGTTGTATATATGTATCGCTTGACAATTTAGCTCTACATAGGGCTTAGGTTCGCATGACCATGTAGCAGCATAGGGTTCGCATGACTGCGTTAGGGTTCGCATGTTAGGGTACGCATGAGTATGTAGCTCTATACATATATGGACAGGTACAGGCACCTCCGCTGTAAAGGACCATCAGGGGAAGTGCCAGCTCCGATGCATCCACACGGTCCAGACTACTCCAAGTCTATATGTACCCAGGGTGTCGGGATCGACGCTCAACCAGCGCTGTTTCGGCGGCTTTTTGTTGCTGGATACGCACGTGCCAGCGACAGTCAGCTAGCCAGCTACCTGTTACACACTTTTCCAACAAAACACAAAATTGGAAACGAACTTTTGTACAAGTTCCTGTGTAGGTCCAGGATCACAGCCCTTAAGTGCAATGTGTCAAACTATAGTCACATCGGCCAAGCGAGCCCACAGCGGCGGCACTCGGCAAAGAGCACCACGTCCTCTGGCATCATCTTTGCACATGGTTGGGGAGCCCTGAGCAGGTTCTTTCATGAAAGCCACTTTCGCAAGGAGATCTGCCCGGCCATACAGATGCAATTGCAAACCTTCAAAATAAATCAACGGACTATTCATATGATTAATTTTGGAGGTTTGCATCCTCATGGCCGTCTGCGTGCTTGGAATCGTATACGCACAGGGCCCTTTCCCTTCACTACTTATGATCGACTAAGCATCGGACGCTGTCACGCTCTGCCGTTGACAGCTCGCCATGGCCTGGGCCTAGTGCCTGGGCCTCGCTTGCCATGGCTGGGCCTAGACAGCTCCCACCAGGCCTGGTGGGCCCAAGTGGCAGCATTTTGAAATAAACGTTATGGGTTAAACCTGGGAACACAGACTTCATTCCATTATTGTAGATATGGTTGGCATATTAGCATTCTCGTGAGAACACGATAAATCATCATTGAGCATTCTCGTGAGGACGCGAATACTTGTTAGCAATATTGCTAACAACTCCATGCAAGATTGGGCAACGCTGGGCTTGTGACAGAGCCCCTTGATCCAGTTGTATATATAGTCTGCATAGGGTTCACTTGTATGCATAATATGTACGATACTCATAGGGGAAAAAATATATCAGGCCAGGGCATTTACTACAACTCCTTAAAGTTTTGATGGAAAAAGTGTGTAGTTGGCCAACTACGCAGTGGCCACGTCCAGTACGCAGTGCGTAGTCGCCAGCAGGTTCTGACCGCGACCAGGGCTGCAGCCGGTACAGGGCATTACCGGCTGTATATGTACAGCTGGTATGTACCTCATGAGTACATGTACATGATCATGTACCCCCACATATGCTCGTCGTGATCATGCTGCGGAGCCGTACATGCACAGCTCCCGCCAATCG
The DNA here is from genome assembly GCA_002005505.1 of Botryococcus braunii. Lineage (NCBI taxonomy): Eukaryota > Viridiplantae > Chlorophyta > Trebouxiophyceae > Botryococcus > Botryococcus braunii. Next base: position 392,620 of record KV908423.1, read on the forward strand.
CAAGAGCTACCTGGCAGCCTCGGTGACAACCGGACAGGATCAGCCAAATTGCCGTGCAGGTCTCAGAGAAGGTTTGGTGGTGTGGTGGTGGTGGTGGTGTGTGTGTGTGTGTGTGTGTGTGTGTGTGTGTGTGTGTGTGTGTGTGTGTGTGTGTGCGCGCGCGTGCGTGCGTGCGACTGGCTGTCGTTGCATGCATGAAAACGGTCAATTTGACTACGACAGTGAGGAAGGGCAGGGCTGGCATGGCCAGCAAACATACCTAGCATGCATAGCAAACATATTCCGATGCAAAGCCTCGACAATGTCCTTTTGGAACTCCAGGCCTGGAGTTACATAAAGGATCGCGTCAAGGCTTTGCATCAGAGTATCGCTGGCCTGCACTTGCCACTCACCCACAAATACACACACACAGACACACACACACACACACACACACACACACACACACACACACACACACACACACACACACACATGCACGCACGCGCACACATGCACGCACGCGCACACATGCACGCACGCGCACACGTGTCATACACGGACTCCTGCGCGGCCTCAAGTGCACAAAGTGATGTTCTCATGCTTTGTCAGAGCCCTTGGAATCACACTGACTCGCTTCAAGCCGACTGTGCTTCAGAGCATCGCGACAAACAAACACCACACACACACACCCCCACCCACCCACACACGCGCGCGCGCGCGCACACACACACACACACACACACACACACACACACACACACACACACACACACACACACACTCGCGCGCGCGCGCGCCCTCACACTCACGCATCAGGTAAGTTTTAGGTGGAGTGACAAATTCTTAATACAGCAAGACCGGGTTGCGATCTTCAAAATACTTCTATGTTTACTCTTGCCTTTAAATACTTCAACGTTTACTTTTACACGTCAATCCACATTGTTTTCAAGGCAGTGTGTTGGCATTAAGTGCCGCAGTTGCTAGTCACCGCGTGACCAAACTCCGCTATCTTCGATGGCCGATCCGTTCTGACGCGGCCTTGTCAGGCGCAAGCTAAGCACGTGCAAAGCACGCCCGTCGGCATCGCCCGAGGTTTTCCAGATATACAGCGGCGTTCCTGTTCGACCGTCACCGTCGGACCGTGTGAACACCCCACGTGAATCCCACTTTACACGTCACTCCCCAGCACGCCCTATGCCGGCCAAAGCCCACAGTCCCGCTAAGATCGACCCACAATACAACAACTGTGCCTGTGACATTCGAACAGAAACCTGCTACTGCCCATGGCAAAGATTGAATACGGCGGGCTGTGCGTGCCCCATGGCTGGGAGAGGAGTTACGGGTTGGTTTTGGGCACTTGACAATCACAACACAGTGCGAAGGGGGCCGTTATGGATGGCCCCCCTCCGTGCTGGCATGACTTACCCACCAGGTGGTGGGACTGATACAGCGGATGGCTTCTGCGCCGTGGACGCCGGCGCAGGACGGCGTTCATCAAATCTGTTACTTGCTAGCAGAGTTTCAGAAGATAGGAACCAATCAGGGACAGGTGTTCTGCTTGGCTCCACTTATTGAATACTGAAGGATAAGACTGAAATGCATATGTTGGAAGTTGTTGTCACCAGCGTACTCTTGTTGTGACATCAGCAAGTTTATTACTGCGAGCTGCATAAGAGGGAGAGGCGGTCATATCGTCGTTGACTTTATCGAAGTTATGTTTCAGATGAAGGAATTGCTGGTCGTCCAAAAAGGCTTGGCCGTACATTTTGCTCCTTTGCTGTTAACCTGCAGGTTACCAACTGTGGGATGGGAATGCCATGCAGATTTTGGACCAACTTGAAGCTTGCAAGTCATACCCCGACTTTAATAATTATCTGGCTTTTATATTTGCACAAGGAGATAGTTTGCCTATTGAGGTAACGAACTTCCCCTGTACCTTCCTTCTTCCAATTGCTGGGCTAGCAACGTCGCACTGCCAGTCATTGGGTACTCATGCTCAATGCCTCTTCTGAGACCAGCAGCATTCCAGGTTGTAGATTCTGTTTGCAGATGTGGTGCCAGAGTTGTCTTGATCCACCCTGATCTTGTTCGACTCACTTTAGGGCATGGACTGGGAACTACAACTTTTTCGATGGCAATGGGAGGGCAACAGAGGGAAATGTGGGATTAGAGAATCGATGCGGGACAATGTTGATTTGTTAACTCTTTTGAGAGGAGGCTTGGCGAAGTGTTAGGACCATGGAAGTACGTGGGGCAGTCCCATCCAGCAAGGGTTCATATCACATGTCTAGTGGGGAAGATTTCCGGGTCATCAGGGACAGCAGGGATTTCCAGGTCAGCAGACAGTGTACCGTGCATTTTCTTAAATACAACGATGGGACTCTAATCATGACAAGGGGTGAAGTTCCACTGCAAAGGAACCGAAATCTGACCTGTTCGGCGGAGGCGAGCATTAATCAACCATTGATTGTGTGGGCAGATTTACCTCGTGCTGTATATTCATCCTCCCCCTCTTTTTGTTAATAGGCTATCCTGCCACCGGTGCCACTGTCTGCAGGAGGTGCACAGTGTGAGACTAAGATGCGGCGCAGAAATCTTAGTCCCTTGCCCTGGACTTAATGGTGGCCTGTTATCTGAACCTGTGGTTCAGATGTGGTCATTCATGCTTGGGCAGGAACAGCAGAGGGGGGGGGGGTTAGCCCAGCGTTGCTGTAGCTCCAAGGGTTGGGACAAAAGGAATTGTACAGCCACAAATCCAGCAAGTGGTTGTGGTCCCCTGCATGGTGTGCTGGGGACCACGGGTGAGGTAGTCTGCAACTGCGAGGCCTGCTGAGTGCTTAGGCAACATGCGTGTTCCACTAGGGAAGAGCTGTGGAAACCAGATGCGAAGATTGGTGCAAGACAAATAGACAGTTAAGGCCTGCCGCTGCAGGGCTTGCGGGGGAATTGCAGGGGGTGCTCGATGGGTAAGGATTGTATGGGAAGATAATCTTTGTCAGTCCCAGGAAGTAATCATGAGAAAGGGTAGGGGATGTGTTAGGAGGAAGCCATGATGGGATGGGATCAGGCACACAACTGTTGGGTTAAGATTGGCTGTTTGACAGACAAGCACAGGGGTAAGGTCACTGGCGATGTAGCAGGGGAAACCTCACTTCGGGGTGCAATGGGCACACGAAGTCTCCTCAGTAGTGTGACGGAGTTTGGCATATGGGAATTTGGGAGGGAACTCTCCAAAGACGAGACCCCAGGTTGGTGCCAGTGAGGGTGTTCTTTTGGGATGGGAAATGGAATGGCAATTCGGGAATCAAGAAGTCTTTGCAGAGGCTGGCTGATCTGGTGTCGTGTGGACTGTGCATGGAATGCAGAGTATCCCAATCCACCACGTGCATGTTGGGCAAAGGACGGGAGGGCGCGTGCGCGCGCGCGCACACACACACACACACACACACACACGTGCGCGCGCGGACAGCCGCACCCCTTTACACAACACACAGACACGCACACACACACACACACACACACACACACACACATACACGCACACACAGACACACACACACACACAGGGGGGAAGAGAGGAAGAGGGAGGCAGGGACGAAGGGTGGGGGGGGGAGAGGGGGGGAGGGAGGGAGGGAGGGGTGGGGTGGGGGATGGGGGTAGTGCTTACAAACCTCACGCCAAAGACGGTAAAAGTGCGTACCTGAAGGAGCGGACAACGTGTATAGGTATGGACGATCCTAAGTGCAAGTAACAATTGTGAGCAGCAATTTTGAATAGCAGCTTCATAGCCACAGCTGATTGATTATCGACTTCTGGTCAAGCCAGCTCAGCTGCGCACGGTGTGCTGCATATTCCCAGGGTGTTATGGGGATGCTGTAGGTCATCATTGCTGTAGGATTGGAGCTTTGGCACTTTAGAATTCCCCAATGGTGGTGCAAGGTGGTAGTCTGGCTTCTAGGGGACGTACGGTTTTGAGTATGTCATAGAGGCTGTTAGTCATGCAGGCACTATTGATGATTTTGGTGCTGATGGGGTTGGTGCAGGTGAGGCAAAGTGCAGGGCTTTTATTAAAAAACAATCTTAAGGACCAATACGCAGGAACAACAGAGGAGTTTCGAAGATACATAAAGGTGGGCCCTTAATATGAGGTGCTCAAGTACAGATGGGACAGCATCGGTTGTGGACTTCAGATTAATATAGCGGCACATGTTTTGGCTTAGTTCCCTCGGTTTCTTGATGTTTTGTTGTTGCTTTGATTCAAAATGGTTGGCATTTAGTTTGCTGTGGAATTGTTGAACTTAGTCTGACTTGGTCGGGAAGGCTTGCCTTGTCTCGTGCCTTGCTATGGGTCACAGCATCTGTATTGTCGGGGTGCTGGGTCCCTATGTATGGCTTAAGTCCAAATTGGGAGGAAGATGCTATGGGTGTTTTGGGCTTCCACTATGAAGCAAATGGAGGATGAGGAGGAGGATTTGAGGAGAGAAGGAAGAAGGGAGGAGAGGTGAAGCAAAGGGGAACATGAGGAAGATAACAAGGAGAGGAGGCGAAGAAGCAGATGTGATCACCTGGGACAGGTGCTGCTGGAGTTGGGATTTGAATGTGTACTTTGGGTTGCTGCAGCTAGCCTTATTACATGCAATTGGAAATCCCAGCAAACCTCTGCGGCACACAGTCGGTACTAATGTTGCAGTCATTGTGGGTGTTGGCGGCCTCCCCACATGGCCAGAGTTATTGTCAGCGTTTGTGCAGTGCTTGGAATCAAACGACCCGAACTCATTGGAAGGAGCATTGGATGCATTATATAAGGTGTGCCCTCCCACCTCCTGTTCTGAGGGTTCCAGTCCTCTGCATTTCGAAGGCATGCACATCTTCCTGGTTTTCAGTGTTGCACTCCATCTGCACTCCCAGGTCCTGAGCACCTGCTCTTTTTGAGTATTGCAATCCGTCTGGACTCCCAGGGCATGAGCACCTCCTGTTTGAAGTGTTGCAATTCCTTTGCTCTCCCAAAAGATGAGCACCTCTTTTTGAGTGGGGCAATCCGTCTGCCCTCCAGGGCATCAGCACTTCCTACACTTGCTGTTCTGGGATCCCACCCCCCCCCCCCCCTCCGCCTCTTGGGGGCCCCGCGGGGAACACAGAAGGCACCTGGTAGGGGGGGGGGGGAGGATGGTGGGGAGGAGGGGTGCTCTTTTTGAGGCTACAGCTTGAATTGTCTCGTTATCTTGAAAGAATCTCTCCAGAGATGTGCGTGTGTGTGTGTGTGTGTGTGTGTGTGTGTGTGTGTGTGTGTGTGTGTGTGTGTATGCGCGCGCGCGCGAGTTCGTCGTGCGTTTGGGAGGGTGTAGAGATTGCTCAAGAGGTGCTGCACATGCAGTTGTGGTTAGGCTTGTGTTGTGTGTCTGACTGGCAGAGAGTAGTGGTTGTCAGTGTCTCTGAGTACAGCATATGAAGAATGCTTGCTGAGGATGGCTTGGTATCTTAATCTTTGAAGATGGCCTGGTAGCTTAATTCTTGAAGATAGCCTGGTGGCTTCACCCCTTCAAGCTGGCCTGGTGATTTAATTTTTGAAGAGGGCCTGGTAGTCAAACTATCAAAGATGGCTTGGTAGCTTAATCCTTGAGGATGCCCCGTTTCTTATCCTGAAGATGGCGCTCTTTGAACTAGCCTGGTAGCTTAACCGTAAAAGATGGCCTGGTAGCTCAATCCTTGAAGATGGTGTGGTGCTTGAATGCTGGGAAGATGGCCTGGTAGCTCTGTCTTCTAAGGTGGCCTGGTAGCTCTATCCTGGAAGCTGGCCTGGTAGCGTAATCTTTCCAGATTTTCCTGGTGACCTTCAAAGATGGCTGGATGGCCTTAAGCGTGACAAGGGCTTACAGGGGCACCTTTGCATATTTGAGCAGTTGAGTGCCTGCACAGTTGATTTTAAGCTCCCTAGTTAGGCCCATGGATATCTAATGCTGCACAAACACTTGATGCATGATTGTCTGTTGCGCCTGTAGCACTCCGATGGTTCACATATCTCATGGCAAAATTTATGTGGGGGAACAGATAGTGGAGGATACTCCTGTACAGTTGGAAACGTCGGTACCTGGGGCGCCAGAAAAACCTAGCAATGTGCTTGTGCCACGCCTGCTGAAGCTGTTTGATTCTCCGTATGAAGATGCCAAGTGTCTGAGTGTGTCCATCATGAACTTGCTTGCTGGGGGCATGCCGTCAGCGCTCGTCGACAACATTGATGCGTGAGTTGCCACGATATCTGCTTAATTTGCCAACTCTCCCCTGCCCTTGTTTGTTTGTTGTTTGTGGCCCCCCCACAAACGTTTTTTTGGGGGGGGGGGGTTGTGTGTGTGTGTGTGTGTGTGTGTGTGTGTGTGTGTGTGTGTGTGTGTGTGTGTGTGTGTGTGTGTGTGTGTTGGGGGGGGGTATGCCTTGTGAGGAAAGGAGTTTTGATAGGGAGAGAGCAATTGTGAATTTTGCTTGTCAAATTTTTTCCTGTTGAATAGTTGGAGGGGAGGATGAGGAATGCGAGAAGCATTGGGGAGGTGGGATGGGTGCAGTGGGGTGGCGTAGGGCTTGCGGTCTTCCTGTGCACATGCGGGGCCCAGGGAAGGGGGGCGGGTGTGTGGGCGTGCGCGCGCACGCCCGCCTGTGTGTGCAGGTGGGTGTGTGAGAGAGAGTGAGTGTGAGAGAGAGAGAGAGAGAGAGAGAGAGAGAGAGAGAGAGAGAGAGAGAGAGAGAGAGAGAGAGAGAGAGAGAGAGAGAGAGAGAGAGAGAGTGTGTGTGTGTGTGTGTGTGTGTGTGAGAGAGAGAGAGAGAGAGAGAGAGAGAGAGAGAGAGAGAGAGAGTGAGTGAGAGAGAGAGAGAGAGAGAGAGAGAGAGAGAGAGAGAGAGAGGGGGGGGGGAGGGGGGAGGGAGGGGCCCGCATAAAGCTGGGACATGCAGACACGGCAGGCGTTGAAGGGAAGGTTGATGGTTTGGGCTGCAGATACCTGAAGGGGTTATTTCAGCTAGCTCATGATCCTAGTCCGGAAGTGCGCAAGGCCGTATGCACTGGCCTTGTCCAAATGCTTCATCTTGAACCCACTCGTTTGCAACCGCACTTGGAGCCCTTAATTGATTACATGCTTCTATCCACCCAGGTTTCTTCCCACTGCAAGAAGATTATTCATTGCATTATATTTAGTGCGGGGGCATGAAGCTGTGGTGTTCTGCTCGTGGATGGGTTGGCTTGTGCTGTTTTGGAGTCGTGGGTGCATTTGTTTCTTGTTGGTTCTTCTTGCTGTTCAGTGGGAGGTACAGGAGAGGGTGTGCAGTGGAATGTCTGGGAGGCGGTTGGAGGGGGACGGTACTCTAGGGACCTTGTCATTGCCAGCTTTGGCTTAGTGTAAGGTTTTGCCATTAGAGATGGGAGAGGCAAATTGTGGCAAGGGCAGAGGAAGACATGGGGAAGGTTCAGGCGAAGAGATGGGAGAGAATGACAAAGCAAAAGGGAAAGGCAGGGGAAAGTTGTTGGGCCAGAGACGAGCGTGTGGGACAAAGCAGGGGGTGGATGAAGGTAGGGAAGGGTCTGGGGAGGTGGAGGTTGGAGAGGTGGACAAAACCAGGGGCGGAGAAAGGAGGGATCAGATTTGGGAGTAGTGGGAATAGCAAGGGTTGGAGGATGGCAGGGAGGGGGTTGGAGGGGAGCTGTTGGGAGGCAGCATCTGAATTTTTAGAGGGATCTGGGAGATATTTAAGGGGTGTTGTGTGTGAGGAAAGATGGAGGGGAGAAACTACGTGGCGTGGGGGTGGAGGGGGTTGGGAAGGGAGTTCCAGCCGATGACGAGGCACAGCTTGGGTGCGACAGAGAAAGGGAGCTAGAAAGAGCAGGAAAAGGCCTGAGCAGGGGTGGGTCCCTGACCAGCGGGCAAGGGATAGGGAGGGGTGGGTGGGGAATGCACCCTTTTCAACACTCTATGTATGTACATTCCTGTCTTCCTTCCATGCACTTTCTGACCTCCAAAGGGGAATTTGTCTCTCAGTACCATGCCCTTAAGGCGGCTGACCTTCCTCCCATGGACCTGCTGTTCTCCAAAGGGAGAGGGGCTCTTACTACCTTGCCCATCTGGAGTCTGTTGTTATGATGGCCCCAGTATCCACACTGATGTCCCGACTGTCCATTTGTGGCCTGGGGTATCTCACGATATCAGTGCAGGACCGGGCACATGGTGAAGAAAATTGTGCATTGCTGTATACTTTGAAGAATGTCCGGCAAGGTTGACGAACAACCTTTCCGTGTGTATGGCCTGCTCTGCCCTGCCCTCCGCTCCCCTCCCTTGTTCTCTCTCATGCAGGGCTAGGGACTCTGGTGGGTTGCAGTATGCTGTTCTTCTATGAGCAGGGTACGGGTAAGCTGTTTCCCCTTTTTGTTTTTATGTGGGTTTTTTTTGGGGGGGGGGGGGGGGCGGCCACGTAGCCGCACAAAGTGGGCCAGATCTGTGCAGTTTTTTGGAGGTGAAGAACTGGTGCAAGGGGCTTGAATTTGTGATGTCCCGGGTTGTGACTTCTATCCTGGGGCTTGCTTTGTGCAGGATTCAGATGAAGGTGTCGCCCTGGAGTCGTGCGAGTTCTGGTCTGCATTCTGTGAAGCACAAATCGACGCTGCTCCACTGCGCCCTTTCCTTACACGGCTCATCCCTGTGCTGCTGCGAAACATGGCATGCCCCCTAATGGCCATCTGACTTTGCTCGTGGTTGTGGTATCCTTTTCCTCCCTGTGGTTATCTGCAGAAGCAAGGCATTCTGTCGCGAAGTCGCTTCGTACTTGTGCGTGGATGCACCCTCACTCTCTCTCTCTCTCTCTCTCTCTCTCTCTCTCTCTCTCTCTCTCTCTCTCTCTCTCTCTCTCTCTCTCTCTCTCTCTCTCTCTCTCCTCCCCCCCCCTGTGTGTGTGTGTGTGCGCGCGCGCGCGCGTGCGTGCGTGGCCCTCCCTCCCCCTCCGCCTCCCCCCCCCTCTTTACCCTCCTCTCTTCTGCGGCTCCCTCCCTCACCACCCCTCCTGCACACCGCTGCATAACATGGATCTGCCCATGTGCATGGCTGGCGCAAGTCCCTTGGTCCTCTACTGCATGTTTCTCCTTAAGGTCCTCATTGGTAATGCCACGTGAGGCACATGTGTGTATAGTGGGGCTCGGGATGTGGTTGAACCCCTCTCACGCGCAGCAAAGAGGGTGCAGGTGTACGAGGAGCATGACGACGAGGTACTGGATGTTGAAGCTGCTGAGGAGGCTGCGCTGTTGGGAGTGACGAAAGAGGACAAAGAGCAGGAACTGAAGCCGTTTATCCCGAGCGGGTGGGATGCTTGTCTCTTCACAGCCCACTTTTTCCCAGTTTGTACAAGACTCGTCCCTTCGGGGGCTTGCGGAGAGGGGCTAGGGGGGATTGTAGACCTGGTTGAAAGTATGCCATGCATGTGTTGTCATACGGGCTGGTCAGGTGTTCTTGGATGTCGTAAAGCACAGAAGACAATCCAAGCGGACTTTTAAAATGCTTCACATGGCCACAAATGGTGCAAATAGGGGCATTGCCATGACTTTTGGCAGTGTGAGCCCTGGGCATGCCCCCCGGGGGGGGGGGGGTGGCTGATACTTGTAGAAAACCATGTAAGAAGGAACAGAAGAGAGTAGGAAAACATGTAGATGTGGAAAAGAGGAAAACAAAACAAGAAGTGAAGGGAGGGTAGAGGTCATGTTCAAGGAACCTGATCGGAGGAGGAATGGTGGCAGGCGTGGAGGACATGGAGCCATGGATGAGGGCGAGGCTGAGGGGGATGAAATCAACAGATGGAACTTGCGCAAGTGCAGTGCTGCAGGTCTTGATGTGCTCTCAACTGTTTTCGGTCAAGAGCTGCTCCCTATCGTACTGCCCATCGTTCAGCAGAGGCTTGAGGCATGCCCTTTTTCATCTGCACATCCAAGTGACCAATCAAGTGACGCGCAGGGGGTGCTGCTATGGGAGGCCTTGCGTTTCAAGGGGAGAGATTTCTGTGCTGTTATATCTGTGTACTTCCCTTGTTTGTCTGATTTGCAACACTGCCGTGCAGATATAGCGCAGCAACCCTGAAGTTTCAGTAACCAAGGCTCTGTTGAACTTCCCTACATGTATGCTGAACTTACCTACATGGGGGGACGTGGTTGCTGGCATTTGGCTCTGTCAGTGTTTTGTTGGAGGATATGAATTTCAACATCATTTTCCTACAATAGAGATGGTAACCCAACTCACGTATGAATTTTCAATAAGAGAACCATAAGGAAAATATGTGGTGGGGTGAACCTGTAAAACGCGGGGGGGGGGGGGGGGGGGATAATTTCTGGCATAGTTCCTCAGTGGTTGAATCAAAAAAGTTGCCCTGATGTTGAATATGCACGTTTATTATAGTAAGGAAATTCCAGTACCCCCCCCCCCTCCCCAAAAAAAGTTTCCAACTGTAGTCTCGTGTGGGCAAACCCATGCCATATGTGGGAAACCTAATATCAATCACTGTAAGCTTGCTGAAGAAGAGAAACGGCATTGGGGTAACAGAAGAGGCAAAGCCGGGGATTAGGGTCGAGTAGATAATGATGCCTATATAAAGGTGAAATGTATTCAAGGTTGAAGAGAGTCGTAGACATTGGTGTTGTGACGGATGCTTTGTGATTCTTGCAGGAGCCAGACTGGCGGGAAAGAGAATCTGCGATTTTGGCACTTGGAGCCATCAGCGAGGGTTGTGCAGAGGGGCTATCACCATACATTCCCAGCATGGTAGAGATGCTGCTGCCCAAGGTATCTGACCCGCGCCCTCTAGTTCGCAGCATCTCTTGCTGGGCGCTCTCGCGCTACAGCAGCTGGGTGGTGCGGGCTTCGGGAGATTCAGGCGGCTTTGGTCAACAACAGTTCGAATCCGTGCTGCAGGTATGTGCCCGTCGTCGCCTTTCGTGTTTTATTTTTGTGTTTTTCCCATTGTGTGTGTGTGTGTGTGTGTGTGTGTGTGTGTGTGTGTGTGTGTGTGTGTGTGTGTGTGTGTGTTTTTGGGGGGATGGTGGGGGGAGGTTTCCTGAGTTTTCCCCTCTTCTGTTGGTAAATTCGTCTTTCACGCATAGTACTGCATTATTTGCCACCCTTGTACTTCCCACTGTGTGGCTCTCCCCTTCAGGGGATGTTTCCGTGGACTCGTGGACATATGTGAGTCAGGTAAAAACACGGGAAAGCGGCATTTTGAGAAAGTGCGACATGAGCTTCTCATCGAGGCTGTTCAAGTTACCTTGATGATTCAGAGTTGGCCTAAAGCTGGCCACAACCCCCCTTCATCCCCGCACCCCTTCCCAGTCGCTTGCACACACGCGCGCTGGCGCGCGCGCGCGCGCACACACACACACACACACACACACACACACACACAGAGAGAGAGAGAGAGAGAGAGAGAGAGAGAGAGAGAGAGAGAGAGAGAGAGAGAGAGAGAGAGAGAGAGAGAGAGAGAGACAGACAGACAGACAGACAGACAGCATGTACTCCTTACGGATGATTGGAAAAGCGAGGAAGCAGGCACTAAACTGCTTAGTGGATTGTTAGAGCGAGTGTTGAAATGCTCTGGTTCAGGCACTCCCACACAAGTCTTTAGCTGCAGTTGGCTGCTGACTAGAGTTGGCATTTTCTACTCTTTTTGCCGATCTACGTACGTTTTTGCTACGCGTAGGCGTAAGTAGGTCGCGTAGATCGAGGCAGACTGCACCATTCGATCAAGGACATCCTAGTGGTTAATATTGCCC
>KV908423.1:409383-414383 GCA_002005505.1 Botryococcus braunii
GTGTGTGTGTGTGCGCGCGCGCGTGTTTGCGCGTGTGTCCGTCTCTGTCTCTGTTCCTGTCTGTCTGTCTGCGCTGTTTTTTTTTTTGGGGGGGGGGGGGCGCAGGGCACCGCCCTTTGCTTCTCTGCTGTTTAATTTGTTGGGTGTATGAAGCTGTTTGGTGTATGAAGCTAATGATGCTGGGGTATTTGTAGGGCGCTTTGCCAGCTTTTGGTTCAGTGTGCGATGCCATTGTTTCGTGGCGGCTCATCAGATGTGAAGGCCTTCGAAATGAGATCAGCCAGCTCATGACTGCCTACAAGAACGAGCTGCAGCTGGTGAGCGCACACTCCGGCTTCACACACCAGCTATTCATCCTTGCCTTCTCAGTGCCTGCCCTGTACATGTCACCGTTCAGGCGGAGGGAAGGTGTGAGAGCATAGGCAAAGGGGGTGGGAGGGGGAGGGGGAGATATAGGGGAGGGCGGAAGGGAATGGAGTTAGGGGAGGGGTAAGAGAGCGGGGGGAGGGAGGGAAGATAGGGGGAGGGGAGGGGAGGAGATAGGGTGGAAGGGAAAGGGGGAGGGCAAGGAGAATTGGGGGAGGGGGGAGGGGGGGAGAGAGAGGGAGGGAGGGAGAGAGAGAGAGAGAGAGAGAGAGAGAGAGAGAGAGAGAGAGAGAGAGAGAGAGAGAGAGAGAGAGGAGAGAGAGAGAGAGAGAGGAGGGGGGGGAGGGAGAGAGGGGGGGGAAGGGGGGGGATGGGAAAGGAGGGGAGGGCGCGCGCAAGCAAGTGTGAGACAGCGAGAGGGTGTGTGTGCGCACGTGCGTGTGATGTGTGTGTACGTGTACGTGTGTGTGCGTGCATGCGTGTGTGTGTGTGTGTGTGTGTGTGTGTGTGTGTGTGTGTGTATGTGTGCGTGTGCGTGTGCGAGGGGAGGGAGGGAGGGAGGGAGGCAGAGGGAGAAAGGGGGGGGGGAGAGGTAGGGAGGGGTGCTTTTTGGTGGGTTACACTTGTGAGTGGTGGATGTGCTTGCAGAGAGGCCAGTGGGATGCGATGATGGCACAAGTGGCACCGGCGGTGCGGGACAAACTTATCGCAATGTGCGGTTTAACATGATCTTCCCTGCGGGACGTTTGTGGAGCCTGCACAGCCGTCTCGCTTACCGAGGCCATATTGGCCGTCCCAGCTTTCAAGGCAGGTCAGCACTGTCTGGCAGCCTGCCCTGCAGGCATTGCGTGCATAATTTCTTCTGCACAATTTTTCTTTGCAGCAGTTGCGTCAGTCAATGCCTCTCGCATCGTAGCCGTCAGAAATGCGACGTCCAATGCTCATTCTGGCATTAGTTCTGTTGTTTCCTTGTGGACATCAGTCCTTGTAGATCTCAGGGCTGTGTGACCGTCCATGCAGCCCTCTAACATGTAGCTCTTTGCGCGTGTCCGCCATGGGCTGAAAGCTTTATTGGGAGCCGCAATCTTTTGTGGGAACCAACCCCCCCCCCCCCAAAAGGTGCTGAACCTGGGGCTGGGATGGGAAACTTAAGCCTGGTCGCTGTTGCGTCATTTGAGGGACTGGTCTGCAGCACCCCTGAATAGCAACCTCCCGCGGGAACAGCTGCGCTGGTCTCCTGGCCATGACGGTGCGATTTGCTTCATGCTCATTCGCACGATCCGGGGATTGTAAAATTCCCTCTCAGGATAGAGGGTAGTGCTGTCCCAAAGATTGCTTCTCGCTTGCCCAGTTCCTCCGGTACACAGAGCCAAGACAGCCCCTGCCGCAGCAGCCGTCTCTCGCGCTCCGCTGCTGCATCCCATGGCTCCCTCAACAGCACATGCCCATGCTGGCCAGTATGTGCAGGGGTCTCTGTGTTATATTACCGCGGCAAACTAACCCTCAGTAATGCAAGCTCCTCCGACGTAGATGCGCATCTCCCAAATTTAATGCTCTGAGAACCGGTGACTGCTTGCCCCCTCTGCAATATGTGCATACGCTGGGTCCAGATGGCCTGAGCGGAAAAAGAAAGGGGCTTCCGAGCTGGTGGTTGCGCATGGGACTTTTGTACCTCGATCCAAACTTGCTCCTTTCCATCCCCTTGTCATCCCCTGTCCTGCTTCCCCATTCTGCCCCCAACCTCATCCCCTTTGTCTAGCAGAACATTTCTTTGGTCAAGTCTAGCCCATGGTTGGGAGAGGCGGGCGTTGTCAATGATGACACCTGAGCCCCTAATCAGGTCCAGTATTGTCTGATTCGTTAACCAGGCAATGTTGCCCCGCCTTGCCCTCCTGGAAGATTTGCGAGGCCGCTGTAATGGGCGGGCTTCTTGTTGCCGAGGCTCGCTCTCATGTGGTAGCCTTTTGCGGTTTCCCTCGGCCCCCTCAAGCATTTCTGCTCGTTAGGCTTGCAGATCTTTGTTTCCGGCAATCCCTCTTTTGTTTCCAAGACGGGAGTTTGTTCATTCTTGTGGAAGTCACGGAACTTTTTGTGCTTGCTTGAGTCCTGCATATCGTCCCCCCCCTCCCCCCGCACGCTCCACGGCCTTTTTGGTTTGGCCCTTGTTTATGGGGTTCTCGCCCCTTTTCCCCTGATTATTCTTTTCCTTTCAGTCGGTTTCCTTTTTATTTCCCTGTTATCACCCCAGGTCAGTCTGCCGGTCTATGTGCCGTGTTGCGGCCTTTTGGTCAATTTTAGCACAGTGCTGCATTTTTGTGTCAAAAAGTGGGTTGTGGAGGGCATGGCGATCCTGGTCGTCGCTGTGGGGCGGTCCCCCGCACACGCCAAGCGGGTCCCAACGATGACTGCACCTCCATGGAGCTGTTTATCCACACAAATTGGGTGCTTTCCATGCACGTGAATGTTGGCACGTTCATGCTTGCTTGTTCGTCAGGGATGCGTGTCACCCTGTTCCCATCTGGCTGTCTCATGACACAGCAAGGGCCGCCGATTGCATGCCTTGTCAGGCATCAAACCGGTGCTTGCGATTCCCTGGGTATCGGACAGCCCAAGCATATTAAGTTATTTCGTGTATGTGGAGTTTCGGGTATCGTGCCAACGTTAATGGGCCTGCCTTTAAAAGATAGTCACGTCGATGGGACTTTTGTGAGAAGTTTGTTCAATCCTATGGATTTCGTTGTACAGAGCCCGCAGGCTCTCGGCAACCCCTGTACTCCAGTGGCAACGGGACTCTTTGGCAGTCCCACGTGCAGGAAGCACTCGCCTCGGCGGAGTTTATTCCAGCTGCGATACAAGAGCGTCATCTTTTTCCAGGAGCACATGCCCCTTGTGCCTTCCCCCTCCCACCCCCTAGGGGGGTGTGGTCAGGCACTTCAACCATTGGCAGCCAAGCTTTTGGGGTTTGTGTGTGTGCGTGTGCGTGCGCACTGGCATGTATGTGTTCGTGTGCGTGGTGCGGAGGAGTGTATGCGTGTGTTAGACTTTGGCTGCCGGGAAACCTCTTCCAGTCAGCAGGTAACCACTCCGATTATCATCGAGGAGGTGTGTGCGCTTGTGGGCAGCTTGTGCACCTACCTATTGTTACCGCCTCCTCTGGAGTGTGGGCGGTTCCGTGCGCAAGGTGTCTGCCTTTCGGTGGTGTGGCCGGTGGCCTGCGTGTCCCCTCCGAGGAGGCTGGCCATGCGGACCTCCGGCATATGCCACATGGGCGGGTTTCTGGCATCAATATCCCGAATGATCGCTAAAGGAGCAAGCGTCGCCCAGGATCAGGGAAAACCCCTGTGAAAAATGTACTAGGATCAAACCAGGGTTTCGATTGAGAGGGGGTGATTGGAGTCAAAGGGCATTACATGGGGACACCTCCGGAGGTTGTTGTACAACCAGTTCTTGAAAGGGCCCCGCAGGGGTCTCCGTATGCGGCCTGTGTTTGTGTTTGCCTTGCATCTTCAAACTAGGCAGCGTGGTCAGGCTTGGGTGCAAATAAGTATTAGTTACCACTTGTATTCTGGATGGGAAAACCAGTAGATTTTTTGGTATAGTCTGTCATAGTGCAGGCTGTTAGGATTTTGCAGCTGCAAAGCTTTAGGAAGCCCCGCTTGCAAAGGGTTGGGGATGCGTTGTGCACCATCCAGGTGTTTTATTTACTTATGCTTACGGGTCCATAGATAGTATTGTGTCCGTATATTTGTAGAAGCTCACATGTAGTTAGGTAGAGAGGGGTGGGGTTTCAAGGAAAGGGGGGCTCACATGGCCTTGGTAAGTGGGTGTTGTGCCATCAAATTGCGGCATATAGGTTTGCAGAGCAAGAATGGCACCTTGAAGTGCCCATGACACCAATTGCTGTGCAGGTACACAGACCAACCCCTTTTTGTACGCAAGGATTCCGTTAGGTTAGGAACGTGCCTTCTAGATTTGGCTTTATTGAGCTTTTCATTATAAGGGGGTGGGGTCATTTTGAGGAAGGCAGGGTGGGGACAGGCTGGCATTCAATTGCACAGTCCTTGAAGTCGTTGATGAAAATGGGCTCAGGAAATGTTTCCTGGGTGTGCTGGGATTGGCAGGAGATGTTGATTATGACCAACGAGGGGGAATGGGGCCACCCAAGGGTACAAAATCCAGATTTGGAAAGGGTCAAAGGGTGCGTGTATGGTTAAAACAAAATCTGCTCCCACCACCTCGCTCTGCACGTCGTCTGACGAAGCATTGCGGCATGTGCATTATCATGCTTTTGTGGACCCTTGCCCTTCGCGCTTTCTCCCGTCGCCACGTTTGGGGGAAGTCGCGTCTGGAATGCAGTGCCTTCATTAGCTTGCGCCCTCATGGGCAGGGGGTGCCGCAAGAACTTTTTGGGGGGCAAACAGGCGGCGCTGTTCTTGCCTCTTTAGGATCGACGTTGGACACAGGTCGGGGTGGTGTGCGTCCCCCTCAGCATTGGGCAACATGCGCACCATTTCCTGAACCAGTGCACGTTTTAGTGAGCAGCGGTGGTGCATAATCGCCGCGGTCATGTTCCACTCCGACCACATAGGCTGCTGTATGTGGCGAACCGGGATAACCAGGCCCCCCCGGGTTTG